>CM030889.1:40427490-40456977 GCA_018136845.1 Heterotis niloticus | reverse complement strand
TTTTTTTTTTTGACATGACTTCACCCCTCCCCCTCACCACCACAATGACGCCTAAAATGAGCATGTTTATCCTCAAACAAAGCATCTTTCAATCAAATTCACCTTTTAATAGAATAGTAATAGAAACAAGCTCAGCAGTTACATAATTATATTGTCAGCTGTTTGTGTGAAGTGCTAGCTAGATTGATGACTCACCTGTATGTAAAGTGTTTTGTTCAAGGTTGTCCTGTACAGTCTCCTATCCACTGTCCATGCAGGCTTTGTGGGGACCCACATGGTGTTGTGCTTAACACCTCTTAACTGACCAGCCCTACAAATACTGTGATGGCAGGCTCAGCACTGTGAGTGTGATAACTGCCCTTCCTCCTCTTCTACTCTGGCAAGGAACCTGTTTGCCCGCAAGGTGAAGGACACCAGACAGCTGTCACAGAAAGAGCCAGGCTGGAAGCTGTTTGGGAAAGTGCCCCCACGAGAGGGCTCTACCAAAGACCCCCGCCGGATACAGAAGGTACATATGTAATAGTGCTTTTACACACACACACACACACACACACACACACAGTCATCAACTTTTGATTTATTATGTCCTTGCACTTAGAGCAGTCAATAATAAACATATTGTCATGCATAATGTGCACACAAGTGTAAGTACACAATTGACAGCAAAGAATCTGTTGACAGTACCATGAAACAACCCAACTCAATGTCATATACTGTAAATGAAAAATGTTTTGAAAATGCCTTAAGATATTGCACATGTGTACCTGTTAAATATGAATGGATAATATTGAAGTGTTACAATGGCATAAGGTGAACGCTGTAAGAGATGGTGTACCTGTACTGCGACCCAATGGCAGTGCCCTGCCCACACACATGGCTAGCAACCATCTTCTCATGTAGTATTTGTTATTCTTACTGTTAAGACACAAAGATGCAGATGCAGCTGGTAAATTCTATGCCGTAACACTGTATGTATTAATCCAGCACAACGGTGTCACAAGACAGCAGCGGGTGTGCAGACATAACAAACAGTAAACATCTTTCCATGACCACCACTGTATTGCCCATAGCACCATGTCTACGTCCATACCAGTCGCACCACTGACTAATAACCGGGTATCAACAAGTTCAGCAGGCTTGGTGACAGAACGGTGGAAATAGCATTACTTGTACTTACTACATTTTGCTGTTGTATGATACAGAATGCTGAAGTTTAAAAAAAAAATATGAATGTACTGTATGTTTTAAAAAGAAACTTTGGACTATAGTACTGAATTAGATTGTCCCCAAGTTATGATGGTCTGACTTGAACCAAAGTCGAAAAATTGTAGTAGCAATATGCATTCAGTAGAAACCGTACTTTGAATTTTTTTTCCTTTTTTCCCCCCTCCTCGCAAGCGATATGCAGTACGATACTCTCTCATGATGCTGGGCAGCGGCAGCAATCTGCATCTCCCAGACTGCCACGCAGTCAGTAGTGTATACAACCAGTTAAGGCCACCGGAAGTCTGAGCTCTGACAGGAAGTCTGTGTAGGGACTAAATACTGTCCACGATTGGTTCCTACACCAATAAATGCTCAGCTTGAAGACGGGGGCAGAGAGACTGCCAACGTTCAGTTGCTGAAGCAGCTGCAGGCGTGACAGTAGGTTAGCGGTATTAAATGCATTTTCAACTTAGGATGGGTTCATTGGAACGCAATCCCATCGTAACTCGGGGAGTGTCTGTATTTAATAACAGTATGGAATGTACTGTACTTTGGCCAAAAATAAAACAAAATGGGTCAAAAACATGAACAAATTTTTGAAAAGAAATTACTTTATGGTAGACTACACACTTGGAACTAATCATTCTATTATGAGTACGGTCTAACTTATGACCTGGATGCCAGTCTCCAACTTGGTTGTAAAATGATGAGACTGTGGACTGTGTACTTGAAATACTTGTACATATGCAAAAACAACAAAAATAACTTGTTTCTAGTAGAATTATTTATATATTCATTTTTGTCCTTTTTTTTTCTATGTTGAGCTGCTTAATTATGTATCCATTTAGGCAGCGAGATAATTTTTATTGTATCAGTTTTAGGATGAGTACTTTGTTCCAGGGTACTACAGCTGGTGCTAGAATTCTGCTCAGGCTCTTTTTATTGCAAGGTGGCGGCTCTAATTACTTTGTTTCTTGTTCCTGTGAAATGAATTGAAACAAGGTAAAAATAGGGTTTGTTTTAACATTGTTTGCTGCCTTTATTTAATGTGCCTCCCACAATCCTTGTAGTAAACAGAATAGTCAGTAATATTAATAGTGTGTAATAACATTATTGTGAGTACTAGACTACCTAGTCTATTTTACTGGGGTATCTAGACAGACTAGATTGTAAGTACTAGACTGTGAGTTTAGGAAATAAGCATGTGAGAAACATAAGCCATGCATTATTTCACAGTGGTGTTTGTTTCTGGTGAGCATGGTACAGCACCTGCCTTAGCCAGGGTTTATATGTTTTCTCAACTACTCTCCCAGTGTTTGTCCAAGTTATATCACATGATAACAGGTACTCACCTTTAAACTGGGGTTACAGATCCCCAGTAATTAACTTGAATGCATTCTCATAGTTCACTTGCTCCCTGTATTGACTCAGAACCTTTTGTAAATGATTTGGCAAAAGAATTTAAAGTTGTATTCTACTTCCATTTGGCGGTACTGTTTCAGTAGAAGTTTCTGTTTGAGCAGCACTGAAATGTTTGTATTAAACATTTATTAATAATGGAGTAAAATGATTAGCCTTATGATTCAAACTCGCTTGTCTCTGCCATCAAAACATGCATCAGTAGTACAGAGGGCTGCCATCACTCTGGCCATCCTACGGAAACCAAAAACTGGCAGGTGTATAACTCAGCCCTGCCCCCATTTACTCTTACCATCAGAAACTGAGAGGCAGAGGGTCATCTGGCTGGTGAAACCTTTCTGAAAGCCTTTGTCCTTCCTTAGTAATGATTGACTGGTAGCCAGCTGTGAGGCCTAGCTTTCCTGACAACCAGGTATGTTGCTTCATTGCTGCTATAGGAGCATTCCCTGTTTACTGTGCTTCATCATTTTTGGATTTGTGATATTTTTGCCATGCTATATGGCGAAAATAGAAGTAAATCTCATGGCTGTCTCTGAGGTTAGTTAGCTGTCCTACACTTTCTGTCTGTCCATTAAAACATTTTTCATATGACAGGACATGGATTAAAAATGTTTATTTAAAGCTGGACTGAATAGTGATAGTGGCAGGTTGGGTGTTTCTGAAGTGAGCTGCTTACTTCACTTAGTCAACACACGTGCACACAGAGTACCCTTGCTCACTTTGTTCATAGGGGAACAAAGGCTCAGTGACATCATTGGCTTAATGGCTCCCTGGGGGCCCAAGCTAATTCGGCAACAGCAGAGCATAGACACAAGGCATTACCAGCAGACTGGAGAAAGCTGATCAGATTTCACTGAGCTAGAATCCTCTCCATCTTCCAACGCTCTGGTATCGATTAACTACCCTGAGCTCCTTTCAGACACAGCAGCAGTAACATGGCCCGGTGGTGCCGATTCTCAGCGAAAGAGGGAGACACAAGGGGAGGGGGAAGGATAGAGCAGGACAGGCAGTACGAGTGAAAGAGGAGCAGCGCCAGACATTGTATACAGACTCACGCAGGAGGAGGTGGGATCCTTGGTCTGTCATTGCCCCCCTACTTTTGTCCCATGGTACCATGCCTGCTGGGGTGTGTCTGTGCAGGCCCCTTGGCCCCTCCTTTGCCCTCTGAATGCTCCACTGCTCCTTCTGATCTCCCCTCCCTCAAGCCGGACCACCGCCATCATGACACCAGCAGGCATTTGAAACACGGATCAGGGCACCTTGGGAACAGCAGCGTTCATGGTGAGCGATCGGCCCAAAGCTGAGGATCCAGTGCTAGATGCTTTTGTTTGTTTCCTTGTTCTACTCTTTTACTGTCCAGCCTTCAGAGGTTTGGAGTAAAATGGTGGGTCATTGCTGTGTTTGACTTGTTTCCTTGATCCCTGAGGGCGGCAGCCGGCGAAGCTGCTCTTTAGTGCAGTCTGCTGGCTGCTTGTATATCAGCGTTTTTTTTTTTTTTTTTTTTTTTTTAAACCCAGCACTTAACTCTGTGTCGATGCTGCTGGGCCTGACTGCAGTCTGCTCTTATCTTCCCTTTTATATCGACTGCATTTATATCAAAAAAATGCACGGGAAATGAGGAAAATATTGAATGAACTTAATATTTATATAGTTCTTGTTTGGTGTTCTTGGGCAGCATCTTTAAACATGTGGCATTGAAGTAGTGGAGACTCTTCAATTCACTGCAGCATGTGGACAAGTAAGGGCTTTTATTTTATAGCCACAAAGAATGGAGTTGTTCACTCCACGAGTAATTTTTAACCCCATTTTTTATTCTTGACTGCAGAGAGTGATCTTTAGGATTTTTTTTCCCCCTCTGTCAAGCAGCTATCATAAGGTCTGTTTCAACAACTCTTCCTTTACAAGGGGTAAGTTGGGTGGTTCTTGGGTTATTAGAGTCTTGCTGTTGCATTCTTGCTCCATTGCAGGGTGAATAGCACCATCAGCAGAGCTGCTCTGGAATTGATCTGATCACAATTACTGGGAAGGAAGCCTGCAGTGCGACTATGTGTGAAAGTGCCACTGCTGGTTTTTTTAACAGCGCACAGATACAGACCTGTCTGCATCTCTGTTCCTCTGCACCAGGTGGCACAAAATCTCAGTGGGTAGCACTGGTTCAACTCTGACTGCATCTTTGTGGAATTTGATTGTTCTTCCAGGGGCTGCATGGGTTTTCTTTTACAGTCCAGAGACATGTTTCAAGGCAGTTATCTGTGTTTTAGATTGCACTGCTATACAGATATGAATGATTGTAGAGAGTTTATTATAGTGCTGTAAGTCACATGGTTAAAGATATCAGCTAAATACTAGCTAATAATCATTGTACATTATGTTGGGGGGGGATTTGACAAGTTACTAAATTTCAGTGTCATCTGTTAAACTAATGTTGGAGTGGTCATGGAATGCTGACTGCAGCCATGAGTGACTTGTGCACGTCTGGTTGCTGCCAATGTGTATGTATCTGCCTTTTTCCAGACCCAAACCCCTCCATTAAACATTTTATTTTTGTCGCTTTCATATAATTAAGTAATGGTCTTTATGTAACAATGTGATGTACTGTGATGTAATAAATTTGCATGGTTTTGTATTTTACTCTGTGAGTTGGAGCCCCCCCACCGTGATTGTAGATGAGAAACTGTATCAATAAAATATGCTTCTGCATGACATTTTTAAATATCACCTGGGGTATAGGATCTGATGTTGTGCACCCCACTTGTAAAAGGACACCTGGTGACTCGAAGTGGGTGTTAAAGTCAGTGTTAAAGCTGGAGGAGCTGCTTTCTCTCTGTAACGGTCTCATTCCCATTCCTCATTATTTCCTTTTAAGTATCAGCAGACTTACCTTTCCCCCTGTGCCTCTTATGTGATGTAGATGTTTTGCATGGCCCTCAGGCATCTCTTCCTCTGCTTGTGTAGCAGATCTTAACTTTTATCCCAAGGCACTCTGGGCTGTAGTTGCCCACTAGCTGATGATGTCCCATTTCCATCCTTTTCACTTTATAGACCAGACTCCTTGCAAATGTCCAAAAATCTCTCTTTCAGAGATTTCTGACACCATTTGGACAAGGTAGATATACTGCTTCTAAAATGTCCTGCCCCTTCATTACAGTGTGTGTGCATGTGTGTGCACATGGTAACTGCCAGTCACTAGAAGTGCAGAGCAGCAGAACACCAGGTACTTTGTGGTTCTAGTGGTTTTCTCAATGACATACCGTACCTGAACTGTGATACTCCAGTATAGGTTGTATTTGTGCTTTTACAATTTGCCGTATCTAGGGCCTTGCAGATCGACACTACCGAAAGTGAATCACATTTGTGAGCCTCAAGGTAAATATTACTAACTCAGTTGGCGGAAATGTACTTTAGCATGTCTGACTGTCAGGATGATAGCATCCAGGTTAGCATTAGGAGTCTTCAGTGCACTGGTCAGTCATACACTCACTTGTGCCATGTGACACTGCAGAACTCCCAGCTACTGCTGGCAGATGATGTGGATCACACTCAGTCCCTGACCTGTGCTGTCACAAGTGGCGCTTGGGAACAATCAAGAAAAATTGACTGTTTCATGGTCTAAATTTATTAACTGATATGAGCTTCAGCACAAGCAGGATGTCCCTGCAAAAGGTGACTAGTGTGCTCTTTGTAAGAAATAAGATATTTGCAGGTATAAAATAGTTACAATGCATTTTTGTTTGCATAACTGCACACACAAAAGTAATGTTCCGTGTTTTATTTTAATGTCACTGTTTTGAGAGTTTTTAAAATGTTTTTGCAGGAATATGAAACTAGAAGTGGATGTCCTGGAAACTCCCCCTCCCCGAAACAGAGTGTGAGGAAGAACTTGGATTTTGAGCCCCTGTCTACCACAGCGCTTATACTGGAAGATCGCCCAGCGTGAGTTCTCCCCAATAGATATGTTACCTTTAGACATTTCTATAGTCTCATAAGTCTACTTTTGTGTACTACTGTTGTTAGATGGAGGAGAGGGGTATCAGGCACTAAGCAGAAAACTGGTTAGTGAATGGTTTACAAGCAGGTGCCCTTTAGGAGGATGGCATTGCCTTAAAAATAGCAATGAAAGGTTCCCCGGGCATTGTTTGAACTCAACTCTCTGATCACCAGAGGTCCCAGTTTCTCACTGACAGTTAGATCTGTCTTGGAAGTGTTCGTTGCTGAGGTCTTCGTGTAATCCTGCTGCCCGCACTTAGTGTGACACCAAAGGGCAGCCCAGAATGCGGTTAGAAGCAGTACAGTGCTTAAGCATCCAGACTTGAGGACTGTGGTCTCCTGTGGGCAACAACGTGGCAAAGGAGCGTATCACACAATGTGTTACCATCACCCCTGTATTTGTATTAGTTCTATGTATAGCTACTTGTATGATGTAGTATTGTATAGAATGTGTTTCAACATCCACATGTGTATCTACAACTCTTTATCCCTTATTAAATTGCCGTTTTTTTGTGCAAAGTTGTACATCACTTTTTAGAAAACAGTTGAACATGTTGTAGCAACTTTTTTTTGTTGAGGACCCAGTCTCATTTTGTCTTGGAGCTAAACAGGCATATTTTGCATCTCTGTCCTGAGTGTTTTGGGGAAATTAACTCTTTTTAGGAAATTCTTTCTGCTTGGACTCTACAGTAGTGTGTATACAGGGTGATTGCTGAACATTTTGTCTGTCTGTCTGCAGGAACCTCCCAGCCAAGCCGGCTGAAGAGGCACTGAAGCACAGGCAGCAGTATGAGGAGATGGTGGCCCAGGCCAAGAAGAGAGGTTTGCCCCTCCACTATTATTTGTCTAGATCCTTGGACACTTCTGAAAGAACACAATGCAGCACAAATGGGTGTGGCAATATTTTCATTGGTTAGTTCTGGGGCAAAAAGATTGTGTTTCTAAGTGGTTTTGGGTAGAGTAAATATGTACTGTACAAAGAGCAGATATGAATTTGAGGATGAAGTGAAATGGTATTCACAAGTATTAACCAAACCATGTTGCACTGTAACACAGACTGCTTTATGTACAGGTTAGTCATTAGCCGCATTACCTTCCGGTTGCAAGCTCTACAGTGAGTTATCTGCCATTGAGATTGTGGCCTGAATTATTGCTGTTCTCTGCCCCTGCCTTCGCTGCCTCCACCCTGCAGAGCTAAAGGAAGCCCAGAAAAGGCGGAAGCAGCTGGAGGACCGGTGCAAGCTGGAGGACAGCATTGGTAATGCCGCACTCATCTGGAACCAGGAAATCCTTCCCAACTGGGAGACCATGTAAGTTCAGTTTTAGAGTATGCTTGTTTTGGTTTAAGAATACTGTCATACAGAATCTATAACAGTTTGCTTCATGCAAACTTTTCATTACTAAGCTTGATCCAAATGGTTGTTCTATGGATCATTAGTCAAGCCATTAATTTCAATCTCAATATTCAAGGCAAATGGCAGTTATATAAATTTGGAACAAAATATGGACCAGAACCTCATTACCTGTCCCCACCCTGCAGGTGTACGTCTCGGAGGGTTCGGGAACTCTGGTGGCAGGGTGTGCCCCCCAGTGTCCGTGGAAAAGTCTGGAGTCTTGCTGTGGGCAATGATCTCAACATCACCCATGGTAAACCTGGTCCAACACTATTTTGTCTCTGTGATATATTGACACTAAATGCATTTACTTCTGATTTTTACAAAATGTTTGTACAGCAGTAGCAATATTAGAGAACTGCACTCAGGGCTATAGGCTTGTCTTTGTGGAGGCAGGCTTTGTACAGACACAAAACATCACAAATACAGGTGGTCCCTGATTTGCAATGGGGTTATGTTCCGATAATCTAATTTTAAGTCAACAGCAACAGCATTTATTTATATAGCACATTTTCATACAACAATGTAGCTCAAAGTGCTTTACAAGATGACAAAGAGAAAGTTACAAGGAAAGAAAAACACTTAAGTTTAGGCAATAATATTAAAGAATAAGTAACAACAAAACAAGGTAAGGTCAGATGGCCAGGAGGACAGAAAAAAACAGAAAACTCCAGTTAGGCTGGAGAGAAAAACAAAATCTGCAGGGGTTCCAAGGCCAAAAGACTGTCTAGCCCCCACTGGGCATTCTACCTAACATAAAAGTTTCTGACTCAGTCCTTTTGTTTTCATGCTTCACATGATGAAGTCGATCTTGTGGACAGCTCAAGACACCTGCCTTCATTCCATCATTTCAGGGGCTTCATGGTGCCTTGATTAGATGGTGGTGGTGCAGATTGCCACCACTGAAGAATCAGAAATGACAGCAAAGAATAGTAGAGATTAGTACAGATGCAGATGCCTGAAGAATATAATTCTGTACTCATATAGCCTATTAGGAATACAACTGAAATGTAGCTACAAAAAAGCCAAATTAAAATAATAGGTTTTTAGCAGTTTTTAAAATGTTCCACAGTATTACCCTAACGAATTTCTATCAGTAAAGTATTCCAAATTTTCGGTGCATAACAGCAAAAGCCCGGCTCACCACTTCTTTTAAGCTTGGCTCTTGAAAATATAAGCAGACCTCCAAGTTGACAATATTGTAAGTCGAAAATGCATTTAATACGGCTATGCATTGCTTAATAATGGGGATACATTCTGAGACATGCATCGAGGCGATTTCGTCGTCGTGCGAACATCATAGAGTGTACATGCACCACTTTATGTCCATATTGAATTGTTTATGGCACAGCCAATTGCTCCTAGGCTAAAAACCACCATCATCTATGCAGTCGTTGATGTCATTAAGTGGAATATACTTGTACACCTAACCTACTGTCACGCCTGTGGTCGCCTCAGCAATGGAACGCAGGTGGTCTCTCCACTCCCGTTTTCAGACTGAGCATTGAATGACGTAGAAACCAATTGTGGACAGGATTTAGTTCCTACACAGACTTCCTGTCAGCGCGTGCAGTCCCCTGTGTGAACTCTCCTGCAACCATTGTCTTGCTAAGACCTTGTGTTTTGTTCATTTTGAATTCTGGCATCTTCCATTTTTGTTTACTGGCAGTTGTTTAGCACTAGCTCCTAGCTAACGGCAACACTCTTTGTCGGAAACAACACTCAGTAAAGAGTTTAATGGAGCTTAAACTTATTGTACACACTAGCGACTACGTGGCAGTCTAGGAGATGCAGTTCGCTACCCCAGCCCAGCATTGAAAGAGTATCATAGGAGAAGGTAAAACTTTATTGATCTCTAAGGAAATTTTTATGTCAACATGCTCAGTGCCACAATACAAGAAAGAGATGGTCAATAAATAAATTATATTATATCGTACAAGTATCTACAGTTTAAAAAAAAAAAAAAACGTTAGGGGAAAGTTGAAGTGGAAATTAAATGCCGAGGTGCACTCCCTACTGGAAGGGGAGGAGTTATAGGGTCTAATAACTATTGTACCGCATATTGCCTGCCTGGGAAACATTAAAAATTCAAAGTACTACTGAATGCGTATTGCTATCGCACCATCGTAAAGTCAAGGACCATCTGTAATGTCAAAGAGTCAAATGGCACCTCTTTCCATCATAGACAATATTCAGCATGCTCATGACGAGTTATGTGAGCAGACTTCTGTGGGCTGCTTCAGTGGTCTGTAATGAACATTAAGATGTTTTTGTTCTACAAATCTACACTTAACTGAATTCTGTCAAAGATTTGTGAAGAGTGCTGCAAAGTATGACCTCCATGTCCAAATCAATGTGAAGCAGCAAGTAAGAATGTAGCTTTCAGGCCTTATTTTCAGGTCTGTTACCTTCTAACTGAATTCAAACTAAGCAGCAAGTTCCAGTAGGGTACGGTAAAGAGTAAGAAAGTGATTTGAAGGTGCTATGCAAACTAATGTTATTAGTCAAGGTGGTTCATGCATAGCTTGGGAGTATACAAGCAGAAACCTTTCTGTGGCTGCCCCTGTGTGTTTTTCTTTTCTTTTCTTTCCTTTTCTTTTCAGCTCCAAAACATGGGTTACTAAGTTACAGAGCAGTTATGATTATCCTATACATTAATCAAATTATCTGTAGTAACTCAAGTGATTATTGTTCTCCCCCCCCTTTTCCAGAACTCTTTAACATTTGTTTAGCAAGGGCCAAAGAGAAGTGGAAGAGCATGCCAGTTCCAGTCCCGGGGGCAGACAGTGATGGTAAAGCATTTACTTCTACGGTTACAAGGTCAGGTTCTTAATCACTATGTAACCCAACCAGTAGATGTATAATTCTGCTCCACATTGTTTTCATGCAGGGTTGTCCTTGGCAGACAAAGAAGCCAGTCTGGAGCTCATCAAACTTGATATTTCCAGAACGTTTCCCAGTCTTTGCATCTTCCAGGAGGTGAGCTGAATTTTAGGCCTTGCACTCAGCAAGAGCTCAATACCCTTGTCAGCAGGTAGCATAGTAGTTAAAACTGTCACCTGTGGAGTTGGAAAAACCCAGGTCTGCATTCCATCTTCTGCTGTATCCTTAATCAAGGTCCTTAAAATGAAAAAAATTCCTGTGGTATAAATTAGTGCTGAATAGCATTACATTGTAAGGCACTTCATAGGAAAGTGTCTCATAAATGAATAATGTAAATATCTTAAATGTAGTAGGAATAATCAAAAGATGCACCTTGAACATTTTATATTTTCTCATGCTACCTATATTTCACATTAAAGTATCACAACTCTTCCTTGGTTGGTGGGGTTTCAGTCTCTAAGTAAGTTCAGCCTTGGCAACTTGGAGCTGCTGCAACCCAGAATGCTAGTTTTATTGAACCAGGCCTCCAGCCCCCCAAGTGTGCAGCTACCTGTCTATACTTAAGAAGTGCTCCTGTAGTTCTACCCCATCTCAGTGTTATCTATGTTTGTTTTACCAGGGAGGGCCCTACCATGATGTGCTGCACAGTGTTTTGGGAGCCTATACCTGCTACAGGCCAGATGTTGGATATGTGAGTTTCTATCAGCTATGTCATGGTGAAAGTCATATCAAATGGTAACCTTTAGTTCTGTATATTGGCTATGAAAAAGCTGACAGTTCTCCTAGCAATGTCCTTACCCCACCCTCTGCTTGATGTCCTACCCAGTTTGGTTTGTGTGGTGCCCCCACTTGACACTTGGGTACTGTCATCTTGTTTTCATAGTCTTTGTGGCAGACACATCAGAGCCACACCAGTCTTCCCACAATGCATCAGCCCACTGACAAAGCTGAAATCTTTTGCTCTGTTTATTACTGTATGTTTGGGGCTTAGTTCTGAACATTTGCTAAGGTGCTATGTCCAGTGATGTAGCTGCTATTGCAGTGTGCACAGAAGGAAGGACTGATGGCTTTTTTTCTTCTGTGCTGCAGAAACCACAGTACTTTCAGTGACCAATATACCCATACTCTTTGTCAGCACCTTTTAGTGTTTTCTTCCTGTTGATTTCAGCAAAGTAACACAGCTTGAAATATATTTCGGTGCGCTCTTGACCCTTGACTGTTTTTTATATATATAATATAATGTGTGTGTTAGCTTCTTCAGCCAGTAGGTGTGTACCATGTCAGGTCCAGGTGCTGTCCAGTTCTATTAGTCCAGTTTTTTATATATAAAAAACACCAGTAATGTTAGAGGCAAATCATTTTTTTTTTATAAACCTGAAGTTTTATTGTTAATTTCAAATAAAAGACAGTAAAATAATGTAATATGAGTTGTTCCACTTTTGGTAGATTGTGCAAACATAAAAGTGCCAGTACTACTTTGACTTGTAAATTGGTTGCTAATACTGAGCTCTGTACATGTATATCTACATATATCACCGGCAATCAAAAATAGTCAACCCCTCTGAAGACTGTAATTATTCACACATTTTGGTTTTTGTGAAGGTAATTTTTTTTTTTTATAAATAAAATGTACATTACTTGGGTAATGTCATACTCAAAACGCCAATGAACATCTACTTTAAATTTCTGAGCAGCATATCATTTTTTTTTTTTTTTTGGTTGAGCCAATTATAAATATTCAACCCTTTTCCAGTATTACTGAGATTTGTATCACAAAATTTTGTTGAAACACACTTAAGGCATTGGGAGATCCTTTACATTTGATTAGCTTTTGCAGTGACACACATACAAATACCATCTATGCACTTGTTTGCAGCAATGTCAGGTTTACGGCTTAAAGACAAAGGAGCTCTCAAAGTTGAGAAGAAATTATTTTGTTTTATTTATCTTATTAGATCAAAAATGCTCTGAATACAGAAGATTTCCAACACTTACACTTCCAAAAGATGCAACTGCCAGCATTGTGCTCACATTTAAATATCAGGAAACAACTTACCTGGATGTGAGGGAGAAAAAGAGCAAAATTAAATCAACTGCACTCAGGAAAACTGTAAGAACAGCTAAGAAAAAACCTTGTATTACTGCCAAAGACTTGCAGGATGACTGGCTTAAAGCTGAAAACGAATGGCAACACGGAAGGCCAAAGTATATCAATGAACTTAAGACTTTGCATTAAAGGAATGGGCCCAGATTCCCAAGAAGAGATGTCAGTTGAGCTGACAAACATCAAAGGAATTTTAAATGGAAGTTATAAAGGGTAAAGGGTGTGCTATAAAATGCTGACTTTGGGGGTTGAATAATTTTGCACATGGTTTGGAGAAACCAGCTGAATGCTGTCAAAACCTTAAATGTGTGCAAAAAACACTAATTATTATTATTATTATAACACCTTGCTAGATGTATTTTTGCTAACTTTTGTTCGCATCACAATGATGTCTTGGGTTGAATATTTTTGATTCACAGCTGTATATGGTGCTACTGTACTGTATGTGTTATGAGATGGCTCAAAGACTAGATGACAGCTTGCAATAACATTAGTCCTCCAGTGCTGCATGTTGTGGCTTCATTCTCTCTCAAGTTAATATAGGTAGAAGGGGAATTTTGGAGCCTTTAATCTTGCTTTTCTTATTAGTGGTTTTAGCTTTACTAATTCACGTAACCTTAATATGAAGGGGGTGGGGGTGGGATGTGGTGTGCATGTGCGTGTTGGTTATTCTGAGGCAAGTGAAGCACATGTGAACCTGTTTGGTTTCTCTGCAGGTACAGGGCATGTCTTTCATTGCTGCTGTGTTGATCCTTAACCTGGACACAGCAGATGCTCTCATCGCCTTTGCGGCTAACCCGTTCAATAAACCCTGTCAGGCATTTCTTCCGTGTGGACCACAGCCTTGTAAGTTCTAGGCCCTGCTACGCTGCACACCACTTTCTTTCCCCTGAAATGCATAATGCTGTAAACCACACTGCTCATGCTATGCTGTAGCGGAACACATTCATATGTCATATGACTCCCAAGAGTTGTTTCATGGCCTTCCTGTGCACCACCTACTGTTATTTACAATGTCTACTCATTCCTCGTGCTGCACTACTGGACCCACATGTCCGTGCTGCACGTAACACCATGAGGTGAATAGCACTACGCAGCGTGTTTGCCTCTTTTTCCATATTAAATTTGATCAGTTTTTTGTCAGTTCTACTAGTATATGTATGGACTTGAGCAAGGAGAAAATTACATCAGGATTTTATTTCCCTGTCATGGGAGATTATGAAAAGTAATTGCCCCTCTGCAGGTAATAACTGATTTTGCCAAAGTTATCTGCAAAAAACGTGTCTAAGTGCTTCCTGTAGGTGCTGACCACGGTTTTGCATCACTGTGGAGGAGCTTTGGCCATCTCCTCCATGCAGAACTGGTTTAGTTCAGTAATATACCTAGCCTGAATAGGTCCTTTTCTTGCACTATCTCAGTCAGTGCTGCTCATGTTACTTCAGTCTTCAGCACCACAAGATGCGAGCTATACTGTCAGTTTATTTGTCCTGATTTCATGATCTCTCCTTTTTTTTTTCTTTCCAGATGTTGACTTACTTTGCAGCTTTTGAAGTTTTCTTTGAAGAAAATCTACCAAAGCTTTTTGCACATTTCAAAAACAACAATTTAACTCCAGATATCTATTTAATCGACTGGTACGTTTGTCTGGATGTCTTTGTGGTAATTCAGTAATGAATCATAATTCAGTAACACATCAAAAAAGAAAGAAATAAATTTGATTTGCTAATGTTGAACAACCACAGGTAGATTATCTTAATGATACCACTACACAGCTTTTTTTTTTATGGTCTGGATGCGGCTGTGTGGGGAAAATATGGGTTTAATTGAGGAAAAAGGTTTTATTTTGAGCACTGCAGCTCTTGGCCTTTTTACTGTATTGTAACAATCAATACTTGATTGTTTTTTAGGTCTTAGTTTGTTTAAAGCTGCTCTCACCAAGTTTTGGTCTGGAGAATGTTTGTCTCATCAGTGACCACCATGGCTGATCAAACTCTCTGTCTCCATCACCCCCAGGATCTTCCACTCTTACAGCAAGTCCCTTCCTTTGGATCTGGCATGCCGGGTGTGGGATGTGTTCTGTCGAGATGGCGACGAGTTCTTGTTTCGAACAGCTCTGGGTGTCCTAAAGCTGTACGAGGACATCCTGACCAAGATGGACTTTATCCATACTGCCCAGTTCCTCACAAGGCTACCTGAGGACATCTCAGCTGATGAACTTTTTTCTGCAATCAGCAACATTCAGATGTCCAGCAAGAATAGGAAGTGGTTCCAGGTGAGGACAAAGGTTGTACAGCAGTGCTTTACCCTGTTGGTGTTGGTACCCCGTGGGTGCTAATGCGGATAGCATCTGTTGTATTATCTTGCTGGTTAGCGCAGTGATATGCGCACAGTTGGGGTTGAGCAGGTCTAGGACGCCTGAACTGTGGTTGAGCCTTTCGGAAATGATGTGGGCCTAACTTGACAAAACACCAATGAAGGGAGGTGCCCACTTGATTACTCAGATGAGATACTGCAGCATCACTTCGCTATGCCATGTGTGAATTTGTAGTTAGTTAGTATTGGTATTAAGGAGATACAAACCATTACATAGTGACTAGATAGGTTTACTGTGGGGTTGCTGTGGTGTGTTCAGGTTAGGATAAGGTAAAACAGGTGCTTAGGGAATGAGATCCCCTTTGAAGCGCTAGTCTTTTTGTTAGCACTTTGTGTTTTATATGAAATCTCTTTCAGCTTAATAAAACCTTAATGAAATGAATTTTGAGACTACACTGACACTGGGTCCTCAACTTATGAACACATTTGGAACCAGCAGTCTGTGACTCAAATCTAGTTTGACCAGTAAATAGCAATTTGTAAAACCTAAATAATGAATACATCCCTCCACTATTTAATAAAGCACTGTAAAAATTTGTATCCGTTTATTATAGAAAATGCACGTCCACAGTTAAACCCTAGACATAATGTCACTACGTCAGTATGCAGTACTTCTAGTACTTTTTATGAACTTAACTATATTAAAGTTAAAACTATTTTAAGCTAGCTGTTTCATCACAAAAACGCCTAGTGTTAGCTGCAGGATAAAAATGTAAGATTATCTACCATTGCTATAAAATATTAATAAAACAGGTGTTTAAAGGTTTTAATTCTAAAGTTATTTAAAAACTATAAGTTGTAGCAACTATAAGTTGTAGCAAAGTATGAATGCCCAAGAATTTAATATCTAAATATTTTTAGTAGCTTGAAGCAACAGCAATGCCGAGTTCACACTGAGTGTTGGTTGGCTCAGAAGAACAGAAACTTGATACAAAAATAGCTCTCTCCTTCTCCAGCCTGCAAACAGATCTGGTTGTCTTGCTTCACATGACTCCAAGTACTATTTTATATCTTTGCGTTTACTGCAGGTTTGTTGTCTGGAATTTTAAACTGATGGGGTGTCCTTTGCTCTTCAGGTTCTTCAAACGCTGCAGAAGGAGCAGGAGAAAGGCAGTCCTGTGTTGAAGCGCTGAGATCCTGGATCACGAACACATACAAATTACTGTTCTGTATTCACTATAATTGCACCAGAAGATGTATTTTAAAAATACGTTTTTAAGAGAAGCCATTTATATGGGCTGTACCTTTTGAGGGGAAGATGAGGAAGGTCCTTTGCAGAGGAGTCAGGCTTCTGATCCAAAATCGGTCAAGTTCAGCTGGACCGGGGAGCCGGAAGTGCTCTCTCGGGGCCTGCAAAAAGCCAAGAGCTCTCCGTGGGGCAACAAGAATCCGAGGATAAAAGCCTTAAAAATTGTAAAGACTCCAGCTTTCTGTCACGGCCCAAAGCACCTGCGATGAGACCAGGCAAACCAGGACATCAACGAATGTAGATGCTTTTCCTTCTGGATTTTTAGTAACAGGCCCAATTGGGACTGGTTCCCAAAATGAACTGTCCCTCCTACAAGACCCCAAAAGTTGTACATGCAGGAACGATGACACGAATCCGCATTCACCACACTGTAATTTATGTTTATGTTTGTAATGCTTTTAGGACGTATTTGCTGCCTTTCTCAGCCATTAGCTGTTAGTACAATCTTTTGTAGCCTTTTGTTCTGTTTTTGTTTTTCTTTGGATTTGAAAACCAGCTTTAATGCTTTTTGTTGATTTTTGTGTTTCAGGTTTGTCTTTACTTATTTTCTCCTGCTGATCCTCATGTCCAGTAGCACTACAGACAGCATTTACTCAGGATGTTTTCTGCAAACCCCACAGAGTGAAGGTTTTATCTGTGCGTTTCCTCTTTTTTGGTTTCTGTGTGTGTTTGTGTCTGTGTGTGTGTGCTGGTGTTTAACTTCATCTGTGTAAAATGTGTACTGCTGTTTAAAAATGGTTTCGTTATAGCTGTTTGTAGGGGTTTTTTTTTGAATCGGAAACCCTGGCGGTGTGGTTGCTTCCATGAGTGTCGCTACTGATTCTTTATGTGCAATAGAACAGACTGAGGAGTATGGTGATCTCGGTCCTCTAAACTGGAGAACACAAGGCAGAAAATTTGTCATGTATCCTCCCCACCTTGCAAGGGTTTTTATCACAAGTTACTGTTACTTTTTTCCTGGATAAGCTGGCATGGTAAAATACTTATCAAATGGATGTCAGGCTTAGGGTTAGTGTAGTTTTGCGACTTTCTTGTGGTTCTGCTCAGAGATCTGGATCTTTAACGTTGTTATACTTGCTTTTCTGAGGTATGAAATTGAGGAGGTTATGGGTGTCCAGCCATATACTCCCTTCCTTCATATACAAGAGCTCAGTTTAGTTCTGACTACCTGATGCCTGTATCACTGCCCTGTGCTCACCCATCAAAAAGATGCTGTCAGATTCCTAAGTTTGTGTTGAAGGTTATAGGTTGTCAGTTTTGCAGCAGGGCCTACGAAAAGGCTCCTTAGAATGGTCTTACTATGCAAAGTTGTTGCTGGCCTTTGTGGCTATAGGTGTTCTGGTTCAGCCTGAACTCAGACCAAAGAAATACTGTAGATCCAAACAATAGGAGGCTCCAGTGTGTATAACTGAGTTTAATGTTCCCCACTTCCCCATAGAGGACTTAAGTGCTACTGCTTGTTATGTTAATGCTTTTTTTTCCCCCTCATGATGTGTGTTTTATTTGTTGGGTACGTTGAATCACTGGCTGGATCTTAAGTGTGTACTACTGATATGTTTGTTGAACCCAAAACCCTCAATTGCAGGTTTCACCATGCAGGTTGTTACGGTCCTTTTTTGGACTTCACGCTACTGTTTGACTCAGTATGTTTTAGCATTTGGGATTCAGATACTGGAAAATACTGGAAAAATACTGAAATTTGATTTGTTAGTTTTACATAATTTGGTTTTCACTTCATTTTGACTACATTTGCACAATCATTGCAGTGGGGGGTAAGGTTAATGTATGTTTAAAGGGCAGAGTGCATTACTGTAAAAAGTTGATGGTGAGAAAATTGTTAAATTTGTAGACACTTATTTTAGGAAAATTTTTACACAGGGAGTTGAACAAAGCTACATTCCAGGTTCTAGTCATTCAGCGCTGGATGCTGTCCTCCATATGTCTATGTTCCAGACTCTGTCCTTGTGGTACACATTTGCTGTCATCCCAGTGTCTGCTGGTGTCTGTCCACTGCACGATGATCCATTTGTTTGTGACCATTATATTTCCAGCACTTATGTTCTAGTCTGTGTATTATTTCATACTTTGCATTGTGAAAAGAACAATGCTGTTAGTGATTATTGTATGTGGACCTCTTCTCCTGCCCTTCCTGGTTATTTGGGCTCTACTCAGTGTATCTATCGCTGTGCACCTGACTGGGGGGTCTTGTCACGGGAGCCCAAGCCCCCTGGCTCCCAAGAAATATTACCAAGAAATAAGTGTCTGTAAAGCTTGATTGTGAAATGGTTCATTCCAGCAATGTGCTTGATTTTGGCAGGCGCTCGCACTGATGCTTTTGCGGCGCTGCAGTGTTTCCAAGGGACCATCTGTAGTTCATTTTGGAGACTTGGAAAGATGGTGTTAATCTCACTTGAAGTGTACATACTGTTCTATTAAATAAAGCATTGTAAACATATACTACAGCAGTGGTTCAGTTCTTGCTGTGTAGCATCTGATGTTGACCAAACCTTGTTCAGCCATAGTGAGCACAAGAGATGTCAAACGAATCAGAATCATGAGCTCTAGGTGCCACAGCGGTTACAGAGCTCAGAGGAAGCAGGTTCTAATCCCACCTGCTGCTGTAGTAGCCTTGATCAAGGTACGCTGGACTGATCCACAGAAAATTACACCGCTGTTTAAATGGGTAAATAAGTGCAAATAACTTAACCCTACATGTGCTTTTTGAAGAATCAAACAGGTTGGAAGAAGTAAAAAAATCGGTGCGCATGTGAAGAACAACGTTACTCCTGTCTGTGGAGAACGTTGGCCTCTCTTCAAGGCAACGCCTGCTTCCTTCAAATATATTTTGCTGCTTTTTGAGCTCCACTTGGACACACCCATGATATGTTGATGCTTTGCAGAGACTGCCTGCTGAGATTTTGTGCACAGTGGTCACAGACCACAGTCCATATTCTGGGTGGAGCAGGCTTTCTGTCACCCTTCTGTATGATGGACATCACCAAATGGGACCTGGATGAAGAGAGTGGGATTTTGAAAGACAGAAAATTTTGTCTTTTAAATGTTGCCTGCACTAATAGGTGAGCATGAGCTGTGGGAACCAGACCTAGTGAAGACGGCATGAGGTTTAGGTGCAGAGAAACGGAAAACGATATGAAAATCCACCAAGAGACCACAGCTGATGGTTCGGTTGTCTCACCAAAGTGAAGTCTTACCACAACTCCGTTAGTCTTGAAGAAAAAAAGTCTACTTTGGACCTGTTTGCCCCATCCTTGTATGCAATAATTTATTTGTGCGTAAAGTGTAATAAAATCTTATGTGAAGAAGCCATAGGTGGTGTAGTGGTTGTAACCACTGTCTTGCATGAGACGATTTGAATTGAATCCACCTGCTGTAATACACATGATCAAGGTCTGTTCTTTACACTGAGTGAAACTTAGACGTAGTAAAGTCATGTAGCTCTAAACAAATAGAGGCAACATGTAGGCAACATTGTCGGTGGCTCCGAAGAGAAGCATCAGCTGAACAAAACTGCATTTGTGGATGCTGTCCAGAAATTAACAGTTTTATTGTTTCCAATCTGCACTATGCTACGTAGTCTATACTTCCTGTTGTTCTCCTACCCACCTACACTACAAGGGCTACAAGGTCTGAGGGTAAGCGAAGCTGTTCACAATATCTGAAATTAAGCAAAGTTACTAGACCATAGAGAAGCTCCATTGGTCTCTCTAACACTTTTTATTAGGCAGCTGAACTGTAAATTACAATGAACTGTTATATGAATCATCTGTAAATAATTTTCTTGTCTGTGATGGGCATAATCCACCAATTGTGTCATGAGAGTCATGAGGCCTCTTTGCCCCACCTACGTCCAGCATGGCTGCCATGGTGTCCCATTGTTAATGATCCCTTATTCAGCTGTGTAAGATTTGCCATGGCCCCCCATTTGCATTAATATGAAACATAGATAAAGTTTAGAGCACTTGTGAGCTGTTAGAACGTGCGGTCAGGGTGGTGATACCGATCGCAATACACACCACTTGTTCCTCTCGCTGTCTACATTTGAAATTAAGTGGAAAAAGTTGTCACCAAAACCACAGCCCCCCACACATACACATACAAACAAAAAAAGCTCAAACAGTAAGAAGGTGAGGCTCCTCTTCTTTGATCTTAGTGCTTCTGTGGCAGTCGTGGCCTTCACAAACACATTTCAGAGGAGCTCCCAGGTTTTCCAGGCTATCATGCGGCGTCACCAGATCTTCGTCCTGTTTCTGCTGGCAACATTGCCGTGGATTTCGGTTCTTGCTAACAGTAAGTTCACACCTGATGGGTTTTCTGTACTTTAATGTCCCTCCATTCAGGGGGAAAAGTTCATTCTTGAGGTTTCCTATGTACAAGTTCAAGTTTTTGCAAATGTTTTACTAAATCGGCTGTTTGATTTCTATACAGATGCAAACCTGCCGGATGAGTGCTGCTTTGAGTTTTACAAACGGGCAATCTCCAAGAAGTTCATTATGAGTTATGAACTCACCAGACAGGAATGCCCTGTACCTGGAATTATGTAAGGAATGATTACATTTTTCATTTTCAGAAAGAATTTTGAAGGACTGTGCTTGGGCTTTGCTGTGTACACAAACATGTTAACATTAAATGCAATCTTAAGTTGCTCACATCCTGCTGACATGTAGCATCTTTTTTTCAGCCTTTACACCAAAAAGTTAATCCCCATCTGTGTTGAGCCTGGGCAGAAGTGGGTAGAAAATTTGGTGAGATACCTGGATAAGCGTATGTTGAATAAGACCTGCTGCCTCCTGACAGAGATGTGAAGAGAAGAGCAATGGCTTCATAATAACACCTGGTGTCTGGTAGCTTAGAGCTGCAGTTTCCCAAGTTTCCACTTGATTTTTCACAGTAAGATTAAAGTTACAGCAATAAAATTGGTTCAAATGTTATACTAGAATAAAACTAGATGTCTGTTTAATATTTTTAAGGACTTGCATTAATATCATTCTTTAACTTTTAATATCTATCTACTGCTTTGCAATCGATGTAACATTTTTCTCTGCATGCTGCCACTTTCTTCCTGTCCCTGCGACCCAGTGAGGCTGTTGTTGCAGTAATAAAGATAGTTTTACATTCAAATGTGTTTGAGTTTGAATTTATATTTCTAGGATTTATTAAATATGAACAGGGGCCTGAATGAATTTGTGCATTTTAACAAACACAATTTTGATCATTTTCAAGCTAAGGAACTTCAAGACTGCTAACAAATACATCTTCTGTGGAAGGAATATATTGAGTAGATGTTTTTGCATCTGATGTGCTGAGGTGTTTCACTGAAAAATGGTCCCTTCGCTACCTGTTTTTCAGTTAAATGTCGTCATTGTGGTCATAAAATAAACACAGCAGTCACATTATTGCAAGAGACTTGAGGGTAAGGAATTGTGAATATTTTTACCATGGTGAAAATATTAAGAGGTTCTGTGCAAATCTACATTTACTGATGACCTTGTTCTCCTCAGACACCTGGGTGAGTGTCTGTCTGTCTGTCCATCAATCTGTCTAACTTTTTCATTTGGCACTTTTTTGTTACTTTTGTCAAACTCATCCAGAAGGAAGTGCAGCCTCCCCTACGTAGTGGTATTAAACTGTACTGTGACGTCACCCATGAATTCTCCTTGTGATATCTTTATGTCTTATGGAGCAAAAGTGCAATATTTCTGAGGGATGATGGACGACATAGGATTGATTTTAAAACAAAATAAAAGCTGTTGATAACTATAACGGCAGCATTTTTTTTATTTATTTATTTATTTATTTTTTATTTTAACCACTGTTACCGTTTTGGCCCGAATATAAAAGGGTCCTGACTATAAGATGGCCCCCGGCTTTTTTCAACACTCATTTTTTTGGAAAAAGGTTTTTGGAACACTACATCTTATCTTTAGAAAGAAAACTCATTTTTATTCATATTGCATATTTCTGTATTTGCATTTTTAAGATTGTTTTTTTGAGCTCGCCACCTTCGAACACGACGTTCTGTAACTTCATATTTCTTGGCTGCTTCAGAGCTGTTTGACGCTTCTGCCTCATTGATCGCCTTTCTCTTAAAACTGGCATCAAAACTCCTCCTCAGTCCTTAGTTTAATTTGGCCTAATTTTGAGCTTCTTTTCTCCACACCATGTCGAGGTTTCGCCATCTTTCACGTTCACCGTCCCTACTTGATCGTTTTTGTGGATGGCAGTGGAAGAGTGGCGCCGCCTACTGGTGTTATACGGTTTTATGCCCTTTATAGGACTCGTAGTCAAGTGTAAGGCAACTCCATCTCGTTTTCGATGCAATTCCCAGGGAAAAAAATGCCGTCTTATATTCGGGCCATTACGGTAATTCGACTTCGTCTTTTCCATTTCAGTAACTCGCCGCGAACGGACCCAACTCACGTTTCTGTTACAGGCAAGGTGAAACATCCGAAATTCAGTTTTAGAGAAATGCATCCGCGTTCATGTACCCCGTCGTCCACATTTTACCGTTTAAAACTTAAAACCGTTTTCTTTTTTTATCTTCCTGACACTGAGACGCCGGTGACCCTGTGGCTTCGTCTGCTGTTGGGTATTTGACGCCGCAAAGAACGGGGTCTTTTATCCCATTCTTGAACCCGACTGTTTCTTAAAGAGTTTAAAACAAAACGGCATGTATTGTACGTTACTTTTTTCTGCGTTTAAACATACGCATTCCTCCTCAAGAACTCTGCTGCCAACTGTCTCATAGCTAAGCCATATCCATGCCTGTATTATTCATGTATACGTGGCAGAGGAAAACTGCACATCTAAAAGGTGTCAAACCACATTCAGGTTAGGGTTTTACTTTATTAACCTCATACCACTAATGCGTGAGCTTTATTTCTACATCACATGACAAAGCAGCGCCAACACATCTATCCCAGAAGCTGTCTAAACACGATTTAAACTTGAAGCCCACAGACACCGAATAAAGAAAATTATTTAAAGATTTCAGTCCATGAGGTTTTACGACATGTTATACTTGGGTGTGGAAGAGAGGTGAAGAAGAGAGTGCAGGCAGGGTGGAAGAGTGGCAGAGGATCTGTGACAGAAGGGTACCAGCAAGAGTGAAAGGATGGTAGTGAGACCAGCTATGCTTTATGGGTTGGAGACGGTGGCACTGACCAAAACACAGGAGGCAGAGCTAGAGGTGGCAGAGTTAAATATGTTAAGATTTGCATTGGGTGTGATGAGGAGGGACAGGATTAGAAATGAGTATATTAGAGGGTCAGCACAGGTTGGACGGTTTGGAGACAAAGTCAGAGAGGCGAGATTGCGTTAGTTTGGACATGTGCAGAGGAGAGGTTCTGGATATATCGGGAGAAGGATGATAGGGATGGAGCTGCCAGGCAAGAGGAAGAGAGGAAGGCCTAAGAGGAGATTTACTGATGTGGTGAAGGAAGACATGCAAGTGGTGGGTGCGACAGAGAAAGATGCAGAGGACAGGAAGAAGTGGAAACAATTGATCCGCTCTGGCGACCCCTAACGGGAGCGGCCGAAAGCTGAAGAAGAAGAAGGTTTTACCACATGTTCAAATATGTCATTCAGCCTCAAACAACATGTTGTATCAGATTTTGCTGTGATAAACTGCTAAGAAAGTTGGTTGACTTTAGAATAATCAGCCATAGATCCCTTTACTGTGAAGGAAAATGTTAACATTTGCAAAGTACATGCATGTGGTAATCTGAAAATCTTAATGTTTAAATACATGCTAGATGTATTATTAATAGTGAATAAATTCTGCAAAACAAACTCTTGGGAGGTTTATGCTAAGTCCTTATTATAAAATGATAAAAAATGGTCAAAAGTCTTGGCTTGCAATGTACACACGTAACAGAAAGCCCTTCAAATATGTAACATGAACACAGTGAAAATCTATGACAATTGTTTGTTGCTTTGAGAAAGTTGCATGTTTCTGTACTTATGTGTGTGTCTAATCCTTGACCTTGGCCTGCTGCAGTTTCTTCTTGACACTGGAGCAGTGTTCCACTAGCTCTGCGTGTCTCCGCTTGAGGTAATCCAGCCGCTCCTCGAGCTCTGCGATGGCGTTCACCTTATCTTCCCAGTCTGTGAGCAGCGTGACGTGGCCCAGCAGGCCGCAGCGCTGGCGAAGCCGCAGGTTGTCGGCACGCAGGCTGTCCCGTGCTTGTTTGGTATGTGTCAGCACATCTCGTGCCCGCCCCACCGCTGCCTCTGCATCTACCAGTTGTCGCCGGCGTGCCTCGTTGTCCTCCATCACGGAGTACAGCTTCTCCCTCATGTGCGTGAGTGCCTGCACCGTGTTCGTGATCTTCCTACGTAGGCGGAGAAGCTCCTCGCTACGTTCCTCCAGCTTCTCCCCATATGTTTGGTTCTCGACCTTCAGCTGCTCAAAGTCACTGAAGTGCAGGCCTCCAGCAAGGCCCTCCTTGTCCCGTAGCGCAGCCAGAACCCTGAGTTCGCTAAGAATCTGCATGTTTTCCAGGCGTACACACACCAGCTCTTTCTCCCTGTGTTGCTCTGCCGTTTGGATCTGCTCCACCTGCGCCTGAGCTGCCTGCCGCCCTCCTCGCCGTGCCAATGCCTCTGTCTCCACATCCCGCTTGAGGGCCTGGAGCGCCCGCCACTCGACTTCAACGTGCTCCAGCTTCTCTTGTGTCTCCACCTGGAGTTGCTCTACCTGGTGCTGGTAGCGCTCTGTATTCTCATGGTACTGCTCCCTGAGGTCCTCGATGATGGCCATGCACTGCAGGTATCGCTGCTCCGGGTCAGTAGTGACCTTTTGGGATTCAGGCCGTGCCTCCTCTCCCACCTTTCTGCGGAACATTTCCGCCAGTCTGGCCTGCAACTGGCGGTGAGGCTGCACGAGGGAGTTCCTTTTGTCCTGCAGGTCGTGCAGGATCCTCATGACCTCCTCGTGGTCTATACTTGGTACCTCCTCTTGCGTCTCCTGCATGTCACCCACCTCCTCTCTCTCAGAGATGTCTTCTTCTGTGCATTCCCCCGCATCCTGTGGAGACCCCTCAGCACCCATCAACTGTCCTTTCTGTGGCTCCTCTTCTGCACCCTCAGATTCACTAAGATCTTCTGCGTCCTCGTCACTCTGATCCGTAACACCTCCTGCTTCTTCGAATCCCTCTGAGACTCCATCGGTGTCATCAGGGCTTTCCTCAACGTGTGGCTCATCTTCTTCAACCCCCAGTGGGCCCGAGTCGCCCTCCTTCTCCATGACTCTTTCTGATACGCTCACTTGTGAAAAAAATTCCAGTCAACGGAGTAAAACTTTCCCTGTTCCCCGTTCACCTAAACCCGAAAAACTGACTTTTTTCTGCTTCCGTAAATGAAAACATAACTTCTACATACAGCAAAAGACGCCAAAAGCCGTATTTCTGAAATAAAATGAACGCACGTGAAAATACATTGGAGCTGCGAGCCACGGTTCGTCTACTGGTGTTTTCAGTTGTCGTGGAAACGCGTAGACCCAGCCAATGAGAAAAGGACTTGGCCCTCGTTATTAATATTAATGAGACGCACTAGGAGCTGGCCCTTCAGATTACAAGCTATGAAGGACAGTGCTGTCTGGTGGCCTCCAGCCGCTTGCATTTCAGGTGGTTTTGCATTGAGGGTGAAGGAAAGAACCTCTTATAGATGAACTTGTTCGCTACTGAACCCAGACCTGCTGTTTAATGCCAGTGTTAATTTTCTTATGGGCAGTAATAATTCTACATTTTAGGAATTTCCTTTTAAGTAAAAATTAGTTATTCTGTAGGCGCTCTATCCATAAATGTTTGGGTTCATATCTTGCTACTTTTCGATTTTTTTAAAATTTATTTATTTATTTATTTATTTATTTATTTATTTTTATTTAGCAGCATTAAAACAACGTCCCTAAAGTAATTTTATTTTATGTTATGCTTATAGTCTATCCTTAGGAGTCCTTATATATGGGGATGGCCATCACAGTCTCTGACTCAAATTAACCATGATCAAATCCCAACTCTTGACATCGTGCCCTCGATCCAATTTAATACCCTGAATTTATGCAATTAAAAATTACCCTGCTGTACAAATCCTTAATAGCGTAAGATAAGGATATAATTGTAAGTTATGCACGTGTTGCAATCTTTTTCCCAAAAATGATTCCTTGGTAACCCCCGTATGTGTATTTAGGAGGACATGGCGGCCCATGTGGGGGCAGCACGGACGCCGCAGGAGGTCATGGACCACTATGTGACTATGTACATCCACGGCAACCTGGGCAAGGCCTGCATCCCTGATAGCATTCCCAACCGGGTGACGGACCACACGTGTCCGAACGGTGGCCCGCTGTCACCCAGCCTGACCACACCGCTGCCCCCTCTGGACATCTCTGTTGCCGAGCAGCAGCAGCTAGGCTACATGCCACTGCGGGATGATTATGAGATTGAGTATGACCAGGATGCTGAGAAGCTTATCAGTGGCCTGTCAGTCAACTACGATGACGATGACGTGGAGATCGAGATGAAGCGTGCACATGTGGACATGTATGTGCGCAAGCTGCGGGAGCGTCAGCGCCGCAAGAACATTGCACGGGACTACAACTTGGTGCCTGCTTTCCTGGGAAAAGACAAGAAGGACAAGGAGAAGGAGAAGCCGGTCCTTGGGGGTGCAGTGAGCGGAGCTGTGGCGGGAGGAGGTGGAGCTGGTGGGGCAGCGTCTGCATCAGCGGTGCCCTTGGGGACAGTGGGCTCATCCTCCCTGCCAGCCATACCCAAGCGTAAGATCACGAAAGAGGAGAAGGAGCAGCGGGTGAAGCTGCGGGCGTTGTGCCAGTTCATGGCGCACAAGGAGTTTGAGGAGTTCTTTGAGAACATGCACAAGGAACGTGTGCTGCGGGCCAAGGTGCGAGAACTGCAGCGCTACCGGCGCAATGGCATCACTAAGCTGGATGAGTCAGCTGAGTATGAAGCAGCACGCCACAAGCGTGAGAAGCGCAAGGAGAACAAGAGCGTGGCTCAGTCCAAGCGTGGGAGCGGCTCAGGGGCAGGAGCAGGGAGTGGGGCCGGAGGCGGTGGAACAGCTGGCATAAAGGAGGAGGGCAAGGAGAGCGAGTTCTCTGCTATTGAGAACCTCTCTGGCTTTGAGCTGCTGTCGGACCGCGAGAAGGTCTTGTGCACGTCGCTGAACCTCAGTCCCATGCGGTACGTGACTGTGAAGACAATTATCATTAAAGACCACCTACAGAAGCGGCAGGGCATCCCTGCCAAGAGCCGCCTGCCCAGCTACCTGGACAAGGTGCTGAAAAAGAGGATCCTGAACTTTTTGACGGAAAGTGGCTGGATTTCACGAGATGCCTCTTAATAGCCACCCCAGTGTTGGAAATGTGGTTGTGGTGCCGTGGCTGACCACAACAAATTCTACGTGAGCCAAACTACTGGATCTTAATACCCTTCAGTTGGTCCTCCCCCCCCCCCTTTTTTTTTTTTTTGGTACACCAGTATCTCTGTAAATATAATATGTACATTGTAAAAAGCTAAGATTGTCCCATTACAAGAGGAGTCAGTGAATGCAGAAAAGTAAAGAAAGTATATATTTTTGGATGATGTACAAGCAGCAGACGGGGTACTTTGCCCTCCTGTCTGCCTGATGCTGTGCCTAAGAAGAAGGATCTGGTGCTTCTCTGAACTGGTTTGTAGCAGTCGCTGTTCGCAGCTTGTCCTGCGAGGAGACAGTGCGTCCAACTCAATTTAGCCACAGTGCTCTTCTTCCCGATTGATCCTGCTGTCAGCACGGTAATTCGTTGCTTTCGTGATTCTGGTCCAAACTGTGCTGCCTCACCCCATAGGGGCACGTGAAGGGGTCTGGATGCCAAATGGAAGTCATTGTGACATTTTTCAGGTATGAAGAATATATTCTGTATAAGCCTTTGCAGTTCCGAGTCCTGGCAGCTCACTCTTGGTCAATTAAAATATTCTCAGATGCCACTGTGGCTCTGAATGCTTCAGGAAGAGGCAGAGACTACAGGCTCCTGTATGCAGAAGCATGTAAAAGAAAATTTCTCACTCTGCCTTCCCAGTGTCCAAATGGATGATTCTTTTTTTTAAGCAAACTCTTGTACATGTCTGTTGCGGCTCCACAAGGAGATAGCAAATCTGAAGTTGAGTTTCACTGAATCTTTCATTACTGTGAGAAAGAGAACCTTTTTTCCAAGGAAAATCTTTTAACATTTTGCAGTGGGCATTAAGCTTTTAAAGAATTTCCAGAAGCACAAGGATAAAACACTCAAGATTGCCAAACTGACACGTTTTGTTGGATGCCAGTTTCCATCTCCTTCCTGGCTTGTCATCGTCGTGTTCGTCCAGTGAATTGTGGTGCTTTTGATGCTCATTTCTTTTCCTCTGGTGAATGTGGAAGCATGTATGTATCCTTATTGGCTGCTTTATTGTGTAGGAATCGTTTGATGGGGTGGTTGTGTCCAAACTGTTAGCAGACCTTCTACTTGTCCTGCAGTTGTATCTTCATAGCGTTTGGTTGTGCAAAGTAGGTGTCATGATGTGGTGTCTTCTGTGGCTGCATTGCATTGCTGATGCTTGTGTTTACCAGCAGTGTGCTTGTATGTGTATTTGATTTAATTCTGAGTTGAAATGCTTGCTTCTTACACCCCCCTCATGGAGCACAAATGGTTTGTCTGACCACTGAAAGATACCCATTTTTGCTGGGTTGCGCATGTAAAAATGGCATTGGGTCAAGTGTGATATTGTGCAATATCAACATGCTGAGCTGGCCATTCACTACCTTACACAGAGCTTGTGGCCTTTGAAGCTGCCCCTCCATCCTGCCCATGAGTGAGGCACATG
>CM030889.1:40166512-40426990 GCA_018136845.1 Heterotis niloticus | reverse complement strand
GTAATAGGATGGAGCCTGAATTTAGAATGACCGCAACTCTCAGTCCTACATTTTACTCTGGGAGTTGCTTCCTGCCTTAGCAGAGCATCGAAAGTGTGAAGTGTTAACTACAGCCTTGGGGGTTTGCAGTGCGGTCCTGTAGAACTTCAGGAAACATCAGATTCACGTCTGTGTTAGATTTGCCCATTTTCCCCATTACAAAAAAAAACATACTGTAGAATAAAGTACAGAGCAGCGTGAAAAAGAAACATTGCTGCTTTTGAGTCTCAGTGTTCTTTGCAGTTTGGATTTTTGTCAGTGGGACCCGGAGCTATGGGTGTGAAGGAGGCAGAAAATACACAATAGTATTAGTTTGCAAGTGGGCCACCGTATTGATACACGAGGTCACGTTTCTTCTTGACAAAGGCATGAAAAAGCTCCAGTGGGTGCAACCTCTCGTGGGGGCTGTGGTATGAGTCGTGTTTGAAATGCACCTGCATAGCTCGTGGAAGGAGTAGGACGTGCGTCACCCTGTCTTGTCATGGGCCGGGGCGGTGTGACATAACGTGTCTGTAGTCATGGCAGAATTTGCTTGAACCAGGGCCTTTGGAATTGGTTCTCAAAGCAGGAGTGGGATGGTTCGGTTACATTGGAGGCCACAAGTAGATCAGGGATTTCATTTTATATTAAAGTGTGAGGTTTTGTGCCATAGAACTACATGTCCTGAGATCAATGCTGAACACTTTGTGTCCGTTTGTCTGATACTAATCAACAAAAGCATCAGTAGAGGAGCGTTCTGTCATTTTGTGGCCTGTGATGGACGGACTTCTGTCACAGCTGATGGTGCAGAGTTGTGCATAAGTGTAGTGAAGGCACTACTGAACCAAACCCTGTCCATGTGTTTCCCAGTGGCACTAACCACTAGCAAAGCTAGCCTGCAAGCTAACAGCTAAGCAGTGAACTCTCAGCTGTAGATGTTCGCTGTTGTTTTCCCAGTACAGTATGTTTGCTGGCCAAAGGGTCTACATTGTGTAAAACCCAGGTTTCCTATTTTTCACCATTGACCTGCTTCATCTTCCCCTAAAGATACCAACGTTAACAAAATACTAAATTATTTGGCTAATTAAATGCCCCCCCCCCCAGAGCCCCATTTCAGAAATGTAATGTTTTATTTCCTTGTATGTTACCAATGTGGTCTAATACTGAAAATCAGTAAAGCATCACAAGATCAAATTTAAATTGGTTTGCTGGGGATTTAAACTCAAAGACAAACAAACTTTAATTGGAAATGTTTTGGGGTTGTTTCATTGGGTTTTTGTCATATTTTAGAAAATATTTTTTGTAAAATAGGTAAAAACAAAAATACTATAAATGCTGACCTGTGAAATGTAAAGTATTTTATTTCAGGAACATTTTATAACTTTTATAATAAAAAGAAAAATTGTAAAAACGGGAACTGTTTTAAGAAGCATTCAGTCACCTCGTCTCAGCATGCTTTGAGAGAGTGTGTGCGTGTGTGTGTTGGGAGTTTAGACCTTGTACAGTTAGTGGTTTGACCTGCTTGGTTCTTTACTGTGCGCATGATGGAGTGTCATTACATGTTTTGTATTAAATTTGTTTTACTTTACATACAGTGAATGTCCTGGTGCCATGAATGTTGTTGTGTGAGGTGTTAAACTCAGCAAGATACTTTTTCACACCTTTAGGGGCAAACTACTAATGGAGTTAGATGTTTTAAGAATTTAACATAATGGATTCTGTGTTTCAGTCTTTGGGAAGTGATAGTCTCAATTCAACCATGGTGAACAATGCATGGCTGATATTGTAAATGGTGTTGCATCTAGACCAGTGAGTTGTTACCTATAACCCCAGGTTCCAGTAAGATGACAGGTAAGCTACAATCCTGCAGAACTTCCTTGTGTGTTTTTGATACCTCCCTATGCAAAAAGAACAAAGTTCCACAGAGACTGAGGAGCTGTGGTTTGTGTGCACCCTCGCTATTTAAATAGGCAGCCAGTGACCATTACAACTAGCAGGTCTGTGAGTGTGTATGAAGTTGCATGCTCTTCTGCTGGGAGCCATTTGGAACTACCTGGCTGAACCAGGATGTCCGTCATCAGAAGATCAAGACCATCACAGGTAACCATGAGCAGTAGCCTATCTAGAATTTTAAGATCTGCAGTCTCTGCTGTGTGCTCCTAAGAATGGTGTCCTTTATGTTGGGCAGTGAGAAAGTTGTGGTTAGTGCAGAGGACCAACTAATGCCCAAGGAGGTATGCAGGCTGACACCTCCCCACATGACCGCTACACCTGTCTTTTTGATGGTGCTATAGTGTCACTGCCCTGGTGGAGTTCTCTGCTAATGCACAAAATAGGGTGGTCCCTTCAGGACTGGTACAGCCCCCAACCCTGTCCAAAGCATCTATGAAGCACAAAGGGGGGGGATTTGGACACATTGGAATGTATCTCCAGAGTTCAGCATGCAATCTGGCACTGCTAATGTTGCTGGACCAGATCAAGGTTGACTTTTTCTGGTGAGGGTTAGTAAAGATGCAAGATTTGGTCTTGGTTTCTGTCTCACCTAAATGAAACCAGACGTGGCAGTGGGTGTAGCAACTGGGATACAGCAGCGAATTGTGTTAGCACACAGTAGTTAAGCTGAAATGTGCTGGAAGACCATCGTAGCCCCAAGGAAGTAGTGCTGAATTATTGTGAGCTAAACAGTCAACAAAGCCCAAGATCTCCATGGACAGGAATAGATAAAAGAATCTACTTGCAGGCCTCAAGTCAAATAAAAACAAACAGCATCAAGGTGGTCCAACAGCTTGTGCAATGTGTGGTAGGTATCAAATTTGATGACTACGTTCAATGTTGTAGGAACACAGAAACATTCACTTTGAAGTTCCTCTATTACTCCGTGTTTAATTTTTATTAGAATTTCCCTCTTTACTACCTTTTGTTTGTGAACAGGGAGATGAGGGGGAAGACTTCAAATTTGACCGTCACCTCAATCAGGGTTCCCCCAACTGACCATGTAAGCACAAAAGGACCTTCTCACTTTTTGCAACCAATTTATAAGGCCAGAGTTGTCTTACTGGTTTTGCTGGCTGAGGAACAGGGTTCGCTGCTCTGAGTATCGAACAACACCAAATCCCTTGGCTATAAGATGGGCCCGCTCTTCTTGTACAGCATTAAAGTCTGACTTATTGTGAGCCAGTAGTGCTGAAATACTACATTTTGGGTACTAGGAAATCAAAGTTACTTTTGGGGTGCATTGACAGTATCAGTATTTAACATAGTATATATTTATAAAGGTATGATAGTTCAACCTTTTAAGTCTTGCAAATGCTGCCTGCCAGCCTGCAAAGCTTTTCATGGAGATTCACAACATTTCATTAGCATAGAGGAAACTGATCATGAAAGGTCTGTGAGACATTTATTCCATTACTTAAAAATCTATGCTACTGAAAAGGCCCATTTGTTGGATGTTAAAAAAAGGAACCATGGTTAACCCTGATCATATTACCCTTTTGTGAACCTGCTGTGACTAGCTAAATTTTGTGGCAAAATTTTCAAAACTGTCTTGCTAGAAAAGTGTTGATTTTGGAATGTTTATGGCAAAAAACAGGAATGAAAAGATACTGGTAAAGTTACATTTCTGGAGTTTAGACAACAAACTGGTTCCTCACCTTACAAATGGAACTGAAATGTGATATGGGGGACTGAAAAGGTTATTTACAGTTCTTAGATGTACGTAACTATAATGAATAAAACTATGAAATAGTTGAGTTACATTGAAACTAACGTAAAATGACTGGGAAACCAACACATTTAAAATAAATCTGTAAAGTGAAAAGCCAGTGCTACCCACCTGTCTTTTACACATTGGCTGTATCCTCCCAAAAAGCCCGGGCTGTGAACTTCAGCACACTTGACAATTATACAGAATGACAGTGCAGTATTTGACTAACCTATTGAAAAATTACACAGGCATTTAAACAAAAAGGGAATTTAGTTTCCAAACAACAAGTATCCTAATCCTCATCCTGGCAATACGAGTCTAATCTGCAAACAGTAGCACCAGGCTGCACGTCTTGTCTTCTGATCCCCTTTCCGACATCTTGTGCCAGTAGTCAGGTTGTTTCCTTAGCAGCGCTCAGTATTTCCACATTTTATTATGAGAAATCAAGACACTGCTTATGGAGTAAACGTGAAATTTAGCACATTTTTAGAATCCTTCCAAGGCTGACAACTGCCTTACACAGTCTTCTGTACTAATTCTGGTACACAGAACTAACTTGGGTAGTTACACGGTAAGCAAGTTTTACATTCTGTTTACATGATACAGACATCTGGGAGGAACTGAGACAACAATATCAAGCACAATGACTTGAAAATGTAGTTTTGTGTAGCCATTGTGTCATAAAAAATGAAATTAAAATACAGGTGGGGTGATGTCCAAACAAACATCACTGGTCAATTGTTGGGTTTCTTCCACTGTAAAGTTGTCAGCCAAAAGGATCTAAGGTGTCCTTGCAAGACCTATAAATTGTGTTGCCGTACATAATTTAAGGCCCTTTGACCACACCCACAAGGGCTGGCCTGAGGGTGCGCCCATGTAATTTGTAGCCCACCTTGGTGACCATGGCAACTGTGCCTGGCTCTCTGCCCTCCATGGGGGCGTGGAACAGAGCCTCATGTTCATAGGGGTCAAACTTTTTCCCCTCAGGGTTGAGCTTGACCAACCCGTGCTTGGTGAACACCTTCTGGATCTGCACCTCCGTCATAACCAGCCCATCGTAAAGGTTCTTCAAGTGAGGGTTGTTTGGTGTCACTTCCTCCTTGGGAACACTCTCAGTTGCTTTCTCCAAGATATCAGCAACTTCTACAAGGTCTTTACAGAACCCCTGGATACCTGGTGAGAATGGTTAGGTATTAATTTCCATTATAACTTTATTAGTACCAGTTTATTGCACGTTAAGGACTTCAGCTGCATTAAAATAGTTTTGATTTGATTGATTTTTACTTTAATAAATTCATCTGGGGACTTTAGTGTTGTACCAAAGCAACTGGAGATGCAACCAGTTCCTGAAAAATATGAAGTCAGTGTCTTTCTCTGATGTTTTTGCTTTACCATATAACTTGGCCTCCTCCACCATTTTTTGCGTGCGCTGTCGGAGGTTTTCCGTGTCCGCCAATGCCCGCTTGTACTTGTCCTGTTTATGTGTAAAAGCACTAGTTAAATAATGCTCATTATTACATCCCTAACCCAAGCCTTTTATTCAATTAAATGCAACCATTTATAAAGCTGAGGATTATACTGCGGCAAAAATACTAAAGCAAGTTATTCACATGAGAGTTGAACCAACAACCATCATGGCAGAGTCTCTAACCATCAGAGTCTTTTAAACCCTGCAAATATTTTGCCTTCAAAACATTTAGAAAGCATAAATTCAATAATAAGTACTATATTGTAACATAAATAAATGCTTCATTTCAGAAACTCATGCTTTTTAATCACAATTGTCACATTAAAGGAGAACCAGAGATCAAGAGGTTGTGAGGTTAAATGCATGGTGAGAAGCAGCACTGAGGAAGGTAGTCTCACCGTGATTTCTCTCAGCTGCTCCTCCAGCTGTGCCTTCTCCTCAGCCTGCACTTTCTCCGCTGTGCTGGGCTCTGCCTTTGCCGCCCTGCCATTCTCCTCTGCACTTGGTCCATTGCTCTTCTCCTGGGCCGCTGTGCACAGCAGCCGAGGTGCGGTCCTGCAAAGGACAGGGCTGCAGGAAGAGGGAACTGTCACATCAGGGCAGCAGGTGGCGCAGTGGTTAGATCTGCTCCCTTTGGACTCCAAGAACCCAGATTCAAATACCATCTCCCACTGTAGTACCTTTGTCAAGATATTCATCCCAAAAATTATTACACTAACAACCATTCAGCGCTAATAATGGGTAAATCACCACAAATAATTTGTTTTATAGAAAAGGCAAACAACTGTACTGAACACCAATGAATAGCTATGGTTAATAACTGAATAACTAAAGATTAATAACTTAATACAGAAGCCTTTGAAAGTGATGTAACAGAATTACAGTGTCTGTGTTGTGTCCTCTTGCTGCTTGTTTAGTGTACTTTGTTTTGCACCATAGTGCAGGAGAAACTACATTTCGTTCTCTCTTACACATCTGTCTAAGGCATGAGGTGAACCTTGAACTAAATTCATTCTGTAGGCAGAACTGGACATTCTGGAGTCCCGACACTATAATAATCATCATCATCATACATCCCCAGCCACGTGCCGTCCCGTTACACCGTCTACGGCCCCGATCGCCGAACCCTGAGAATCAGCCATGAAGAAGGTCGTTCAGTGACACTGACGCAACAACAGCGGGGGAAAAAAACTTGATCACTCGGGGCTCCTGTGAAACGTGGCACCTGTGACTGACAGCTGCCGGCTTCTTGCTACTGTGTGGAATACACAAGAACTCAAACGCTACTACGTCTCCGAATCCTACGATACGTTCTTACATTAAGTAATTTAGCCTTTGCCTCGGTCCGATCTTCTCCCTCGATAACTACCGTTACGGTATACGTCGCGGACTACTTAAATCACCAAGGAGTAACGCTGATCCCTTGTTGGAAAACTCTGAGAATAACAACAAGCATTACCGGAAAAGAAGAGACGATGCTACGACAGAATAACTCTGCCTCGCCGTCCGCACACACCAGCTCGCCATTTTCACTCGCGCTGCGCTTCACGCACGCACGTTGGAGGGCATAGGGCAGTCAATTTGTGATGACGTAGCAGAAAAGGTCCAATCGCAAACATCACTGCAGAAGACGCCCTTAGAGAGCGACCAACGAATTTTTACTTTGCGCGCCGCCGGCCATAGTTCGGTTGAGCTGTCGACACTCTGCACGTGACCAAGGACGAGCGCCAAGGTTGCCTGGTGGCCGAACGTGGATTCGCAGGGAACCTCTGGCTGAGTCGCTTTTGGCAGCGGCTCGCTTGTTGTCGAAAAACGCTTGCCAGACCTTTTCAGGTCAAGTTCCCAACACTCGGTGCAAGCGAGTTGCCAACTGATAAGATTTGCTTTTATCCAAACCCCTAAAAACAATATTAGAGCCATTCGCACTTTACCTCAAAAAGACATTACTGTACTCCACGCCATCTCCTCCTGGGACTCCTGCGTGAGCGGTGTGCTGGAGGTAAGTCTGGCTGTTGCCATAGAAACTTATTCCCAAAAATAAGATTAAAGAGGTCCCATTCAAACCGAATCATAGCATTTGCCCAACAAGTTGTTACCGTCACAAGTTTAAAAATGGCGTTGATTCAAAAGGTGTTTTTCTGTGCAGATCAGCCTTGCGCCTGCAGTTGTTTTGAAAACGCGCACACACTGCATTACTCTGGCAAAAAGTGGAAAAATACTTTAACAAAAACCTTTGTCGTTTCCTGTTTGACTTTTTCGATTGATCCAAGGAAGATGATTTGCCTTTAACGTAGTTTTATTATTAATCAATTTCCGTATGCACAAATGCAAATTTACTAATAAGAAACATAACTTTCTGGCTCTCAGATGAAGTCAAGCAGTACATCCATCACCTGTCCAAGACTCCACTAATATAAAAGGAATTAAAACTATTACACTCAGTAAATCATTCGATATTTTCACTTAAACTGTATCCCCCTGGCTTTTACACATTCATGCAGAAATGTATATTTATATTTATCCAGGTAAATCTAGGCCAAATTCTAAATTGTTTCTCATTTATCTGCTGTTATTTCCTCATCTTTTCAGAAAATCTCCTCCAATAAGGAAGCTATAAGGACATCTCAAATCACTGATTTACTTTTGGATAAACTGCAATCTTATTGTTTTTGTAACTTTTTTAATATTTAATATAGCTGTGTTTCCCCCACCGTTATCTGTTTCCCATTGTTTCCTGCTACTCAGTACAAATTTCTGTATAATGTTTGCAGAAAAATTTTTGCTTTAATACATGTCCCCTATTATTATACATATGGTATGGTCACATTTTGGACCTTCTGATGGGTTTTATACTGCACAGGATGAGCACAGGCACAGTAAAACTATAATGCAAATCGGACACTATGGGTACCCAACAGGCACAAGCAAGACGCATACTGTGTTACTTTATACCTTACAGGTGAAGAGTTTATGTACACGGTTCAGCTCACGGTTTACCTAAAGAAACTATAGTTTTACATATTTTCACCTAAAAAAAATATTTCAAGATGAGGCTGTGTACATGGTTAGGCTTAAATGTTATATGGCCAGCTCTGAACTTCAATTGAATTTTTGGTGTGAAAAAACTAGATGTTCTCGGAAGAACATATGCAGGTGTATATGTGCACACAAATTTATCTCATTCGATGGGTGTAATGAGTTCTTGAAGATCTGTTCATAAAATAAATTCTCTTCACACAAACTCTTTATTTACGTAAATGACATACATGTGTTTGTGAGCTACAAAAGGTTCACCTGCCAATCATTAAAAATTTCTGCCATATCAACCCAAAGAAAATTTAATTCAACCAGAAATCAGAATTAAAGGATGTTAGAACCAGAATATTAGAACTGTTAGTGCTTCTCTGGATATTTTTTGAGACCCACATGTTGAAGGGATAAATACAGAACATTTTTCTGTGCTGCCTTTCCCACTTATCATATTTCTGACTATTACCTTCTTTTTTATTCTGTTGTTTTATTGTTCTTGAGAGGCAGAGTGGCCTCATGGCTTCTGGTCTGTGGGTTTAATCCTGGCTGGAGTTTACATGGTCATTCTGTGTTTGTGTGGTTGTGTTTCCAGCAAACCAGTGGCACTAAACTGCCTTTAGTGTTTGTGTGTGAGACTGCCTGCACTGGGCAGATGGTTATTAATTAATGGGTGGATTCTGTCGTTTTTTTGGTATATCCATGTAGGTTTATATGTGCGTATATTTTTGAAAACAAGATTGGACCCTGTAGACCACATTGGTTGTTAAGATGAAAGGTACTTAATGGCAGTCGTATACATTTGCGAAATTACGGCTGTAAGTTCATGGAATTTTATTGAATTGTATTAATCATGTTTTGGGCTGAAATACATTTCGGCTCTGTCCTCGGTGGCTCAAAATTTTTGGTTCAGTGTGCTGCATGTTTTGCGCTCCACCCTTGTACATCTGATAGGACAGGGAAAATTGATTTAAACCTTTTCTGTATGTCCCATGTCATTGGCAGTGCAGATGTTTTATAATTGTGGTTTTGGAAAGGAGCCAAATTATTCATATTGGAGAAAGTGGCACAGTGTTACCGTAGTACTGTCATTTCTTGACTGATTACCTTGTTTAATATGTGTGTCTTCCTTCCTTGTGTCCTTTTTGTGCTGTGATAAATGTATCGGATATGGAATGACTAGTTTGAATGTCACGTTCGGATTGTTAAAAATCAACGTCTTTGCAAAATGTTGATTGACATAGATGATGTAATGAGACACCAAACAACATTTTGTTCGAGGATAATAACCTTATCTCCGTAAAGACAGTTGCCATGGATCTGCCTCACATCTACTTGGTTACTTGGTTATGAATCATATTTAGATTTGGTCTCTTGGGGGGTGTTAAGGCTCATGACCTCATCTTTGTTTTGATAAAAACCATTCTTAAATCTTTTTAGCAGCATGCATATGGGACCTTGGGGGTAATATGTTGGGAAAAATGTGAAGACCATAGGGTATCATATTCCTTGATGTTTTATAACTAAGCAGAGAAATCATTGAACCTTCTGCCTCGCTGGGAAGTGGTGTCCATATCATGACAAGATCCATAACCATATTTGAAACAGCTGGAAACAGACAATTTTGGCTCAAAGAATCCTTTGGCTTTTTCAAACGTAGAACTCTTGGGACATCAATACTTTCTCACGTTTTGCTTCAGGTTCATGTCTACCCCATGCACATATAGATATTGGCATAAATATGTAGTTTATGCTACTTTCATTCAGTTTAATTTATTTATATTTATGTATATAATTAAGTTTACCTGACATAGAAAATGATTTTGCCAGACTAAATTAAAGCCAAAATACATAATTTTGCAAAACTATAAACAATGTTTATGGTCCGTGCTCGATCAACAGCTTCATGCAGTTTTTCTGAGCTCATTCCGCTAACATTGGATTCCATATCATCTGAAAGATCTTCTGATGGCATGGCAGGTGGGCACTCTGCAGCCACAAGAATAAAGGTGCTGCATTGTTTGTGGAACCATCTTGAGACAGTGTTTACTTAATGGCGCAGCACATAATCCTGCCAGTTTCAGAAAGACTGCTCCTGGTCCTGTTCCTAGTCAACAACAGTGTTCTGATACTTTGTGGAATTCGAATGATGCACAGTTGGTACTCAAAACCTAATGTGTGCCAAGGAACCATTCCTTACACCATTACCACTTCCATCAGTTTGTATCATCAACACCAGGCAGGTTGGGTCCATTCATTAATTTTTTCATGACTTTTTTTTTTTTTGGCCATCCAAATATAGGAAAATAAGCCAAGATTTGGCAGACCGGGGAACATTTTTCTTCAGTACTCTTGTCTTGGTGACTGCATGGTCACTTTTGTCTTCTGCTGCCCTTCTCCTTCACGGCTTGACAAGTCGTGGTGTCAGTGATGCCTTTTTTTTTTTTTTGCATCACTGTTGCATTGAACTGGATGCTTTCCAAGGTACTTTGTATACAAATTGACTTTGAACAAAATTGCACAGGGGCGCTTTCTAAAAGTATATCCTTTGATCTGTTGCAGATTAAATACTGCGTCAAGCTACATGAAAGCCTAAATATCGCCATTATATTATTTTCAAAAAGAAAAGGCAGTCTATGGGACTGGATAATCCATGTTTCATCAACCTCATTGAAAGAATCCATCATGTGATCGGTGACCCTGTCGAACTCTGAGAAATGTTAGAGGCACCCCTGTCTATGGCGCGAACAGATCCTTCGTGCTGTCATCTTCTGCCAGGAATCACAAATTTAACAAACTAAGTTGAAGCGTGCGCTTTGCATATTCGTGAGTTGAGATGCCTGCCATTCAGCGGCACGGCGCCCCCTGTCTCTATTGTTCTGGGTGATCCTCTCCGTTGATCCAGCCCCCTCACTCGGTGACAATGCTACCGCTGGCGCGTGGGACTGCGGCGATGTTCATGCCACCGATGTTGTTTTAAGCTGCGTCTGTGTGAGTAGTTATTATGACCACACCTCTTGTGGGACGAGCGTTCCGATTCTCTGCTGCTGAGTGATTTGTGAGAATAATTATAGAGCACGACCAAGGAAGTCAGCTGATGTCATCGGCTGGAAGTATACACAACAGCTGTTAAATGGACCGGAAAGACAGGTTTTCTTTTTTAACCCGCCTTGTCAGGTTTGATGAATTCTCATGCAGAACAAGCGTTCATTATTCATGAGGTGCTACCTTCTGTAACCCGTATCTGCACATTGGAAGAATAATGAGGTGCGTCTTGCAGGGGGTGGGGGACAGTGTGAGGGTGGGGTGGCGATGCTATTGTACTGACAAGTCACTGAGTGCATTTGCATCCACTCCCTCTGATGCCTTTTTTGTCACACTTTTTTGATGGCAGCGGTTACCGTTGCTGCTCCACTTCAGGGGGGTATAACTGATCTATGGAATATCCCTCCTTTAAAGGACCTCAGAGTATCCTTTGATTTCCATACTGACTGGTGTAGTCGTCCTTGCACCACCAGAACCTCAACCCATATTTGCAGGACAGCACAGCAGCGAGGAGTTGCAAAGGCGCTTTGAACTCTTGCAACGAGAATGTGATCCCTAGAACATGTAGTGATCAGCAAATAATTTTGTGATATACAAAAAGTTGGAAATTGAACAGGCGGTCGTGTAGAGGTTAGATCTCGAGCCTAATAAGACAGCGGCTAATGTACTCGAGAAACTTTTACTAAAGCTGCTTCAAAACTTATCTGGAAACATACATAAAGTGTAACAGTGAGCTAAGTCACTTATATGAGGGTTTCTACTAGGAAAAAGGCAATTCCATTGTCAACTCCTCAACATGCACAAGGGTAAGTGGATTTATTTGAGTATCAGGGAGCCAAACCTCCTTTGTCCTGTTCCCACTACGAGCAAACAAGAAAACTCCCAGTTGATATTAATATTAATTAAAAACTTAATCTGCATCTCATTTTATTTATGGCACAAGATGGATTTATTTGCAGTGGCTCCCCTGTCAGATTATTACATAACAAATTAAAATGGCTGACTCTGAACTGCTCTGCCTGGTTAGCTAAACCCTCGAAACTCTCCAAGTCCGAATCACCAGAGTAACTGCACAGATGAAGATGTACACTGTAATGGCACATCTTAAAGGTTGTTTCCATATCAGTGACATTAGGATAAAGACCTGATGCAGCGATGGACTTGCGGATGAAAGGGTATCAATGAGAGGTGGTTATGGATTCTGAAATAAGAAGAGTTTCCTCATTCATCCCCCCCCCCCCTCATGGGGAACCATCAAACATTCATGCTGCAGCTGTTGCTGCAGACCTCAGAACATCAGGCAGAAACCCTCCACAGTGGCAGAGAGAAAGAAGAAATCAGGGCCAACGATGAGAAGAGCTGAACATTGGATCTGGATGTTTGGTTGTGCCCACTTGAGTTTGCTAGCGGTGACCAACATAAAGAAGGACAGAGCCACCTCCATTTTTGTCCCATAACAGGATTCTGTGAATCACTCGGGGTGATGAGGGGAGGCATCTACTGGATGCCCTGAACCCTGTCCACACTGCCATCCCCCAACCTCTGACTCTGGGTTTGCTGCATCTGCATGGTACTGAAGACAGGGAAAAAACAAGAAATGGATCGAGCTCACGTGACTTAGACTGACTGTAAGGGTTATACATTTTATAACAAACTTAATGTATAGAGGTGATCAAAAAATACAAAGTTTATCAGCTCAGGGAGTAAAACTCTTTTCAAGTATTTTTAATCACCCTTTGTACAATCATTAAGGACTTTTTAAAATAAATTGTTGTTCGCGGTCTCATTTTATTTATTCCTTTGACTGATGCTCCAAAGCAATTTACCACAATCTTTGCCTTTATATAGCATTTTGTTATGTGCTTATTCAAGAGTACTATATCAAGAGGTGGGATTTGAACCCAGTCTGTAGCTCTATCTCTGGAACCTCCTGCCAGCTTTCCTGCTTCAACAGCTAAGAGATGAACAACACAACTTAGTAAAAGTTGCTGGACAGCATTTCTGCACATAAATAACGTCTAAGGTAAATATATATATATGGCCTCGACATTGTCATTATAGATGACCCAAAGCAAACCCGTTTTAATTTCAGAAATCGAACAGTTAGAATTTTTTTTTTATTCCCGCCAAATACTCAAACTGCTTACATTTTTGTAAGCATTTATGCACGTGTATTTATTATCCTGGTTCGGCGCTCGGGCAGCGGGTGACGCGGATTTGTCTTGTTGAGGAGTTTGCCAGAGACGCGATGCGGCGGCAGTGCAGCACCCGGCCGCTAGGTGGTAGTCTAGCTTTTTATACCGCACGAGTAGTTTGGCGCACCGACAGGACCACGTTGCCCCGACTGTACGCCGCCTCCTCCCCCCCACCCCCCTTCTCCGTTCACAGTAGCTCCCCGCCGCCGCTGTCAGTCGCTCAGAGCGCCGCTGCCATGGCGAGCCGCGGGGCGCGCGTCCTTCCCGCAGGGGCCCTGTCCAGTACCGCGCAGCTGTACCTGTCCGTGGTCGTGGCCGCGCTCTGGATGTCATCGCGATGCTGTGGAAGCAGCGCTGTGCCCGCGCTCACTCGGAGCCTCGCCGGTAATAACGTGAACGATGATGACGATGACGGCGGCGGCTATCGGGGCTTCCCTCACGATCGCGACGATGACGGCGGAGGGGAGCGCGCCGCGCGCTCCCGGAGGGCCCTATCCCAGGACAAAGTGTCGCTCCTCAGCAGCTCCTTCGTGCTCCGCGGAGACGCCACGCACAACCAGGCGATGGTACACTGGACCGGCGAGAACAGCAGCGTGAGTACGGCGCGCTGCGTATGTCGGGGTCACGGCGGATACGAACGGATTTGTCTTGGCTTTTTGCTGTCTTATTGTCTCCTCCTTTGTCCAAGGTGATTTGCAATGTCACACAAGCAACTTTACGCTCGTTTCCCCAGCCAGTTTATCCAGGCCCGTCGGTTCAGGGTAGCTCGTCCGGTGCCGGTTGCGTTGCCACTCGTCGCTATAACAACGACGCCAACTTCTGTCGCTGTGTGTCCGTGCGCGGCGCCGCGGTCGCAGCCCCCTTTTCTGTTGTCCGCCCCTTGCGGGTCACGTCCAAACAAAACGGGTCGCTTGTGCCGGACGGCCACGAGGAGCGGGACCCACCTGCCCTTTGTTCGCGCGCGGGCACGTGATGCGCGCTGCCGTGCGCTCCGAAGCGAGACCCTTCCGTGGTACCGGTTTCTGTGCCGCGTCACAAACACGACCTTTTCAGCCATGCACCTCGTTGCAAGACAAAATGAACTGTGTTCATCATTTAAATGTATTTCTTTGCGCTTGCGACCAAAGCGGCTTACACTGTTTTACTTGTTTGTGCAGCAGGGTCATTTCAGGATAAGCAGCTTGTTGAAGGGCACTAGAGCAGGAAGTGGTATTCGATCGTGGCTCGGTTTGGGGGGGTAACCAACCTAATGACTATTTTGGGACAGAATCGCCCATGTGTCATCAGTTTCTGAAATGTCACACAATTGGTGCCAAAAGCCAGATAAAATGAATTTTAAGAAGAGTTGAACAAGCCATGTGTGTTCACTAAGAAGATGTAACAGTAGAAGGTACGTGGGACCACAGCAGGGGGAGGTGCTGTCAGTCCAGCACTCTGACAACACTGTCCCCTTTGTGGCTGTCTTCTGTCAGCTGCTGGACAGTGTCTACAGGGGACGTCGCTGACGGTTCTCTCTCTCTTACTCACACACGCACACACAAACTGGAGTCTTATTATTCTGAATATCTGTCCTACATCTTTACACACACAAGTTCTCTGCCAGTCAGAGGTCATCCATGCATTAATAATTTGATCCATCTATTAAAATAATGTAAAAAGCAGCAGTGGTGTGTGACGCGCCGTCGGACCAAATCGCACCGATTTTTAACCTCACACATTTGGCTTAATGTCTGTCAGTTGCCCCGAAACAGTGTGTGTGTTTGGTGAGAATGAGGCCTGCGCATGTGTTTCTGCTCCTCGGGGTACGGCGGACACCCGGCCCACGCCGAACGACTGCTTTTACCCACCCTGCAGTTGTGCCTTCACTTTACTGCGCTTCATAAAGTGTTGTTTGTGTAGGCGCAAGAAACGCACACATCATCCTCACAGCTGTCAAAAGTCCTGCACAGGGAGCCTTCACGCACACTTCACAGACTGTGTGTGAATGATAGCTGTGAGGAATCACATAGATGGCTGACCTGCAGTGTAACACCTACATCTGTACTTTATTTAAAATGTAATAATACAATTTACTTGTATGTCATATTTCTCCAAAGCAACTTCCAATATTAATCTGCATAGAATGATTTAGTCATTTGTAATGCAGGGTATTTTTTAACTATATTGAAACATTTATCAAGGGTACAAGAGCAAGACCTGGGACTCAAACCTGGGTCGTTTGACTCTAAAGGTAACCACAATGCCACCTGCTGCTGCCCTGCCTGTGTACTGTGTTTGGAAATGGGTTTTGGATCTTTTTTTTTTAATACTGGAATATGGTGACAGTAGTCTCTAGTGGACTGGCTCCAAATCCAGGGTGCCGTTATATACCCTAGTGCCTAAGGTTTATAGGAAGTCTCTGAAACACTGCCACACGGACCACACACTCATACAGCAGTTAATGATAATGGATGGATGCAGAGACTCTGGTATATTGATGGCATAATCAGCATGGACAAGCTGTGCCATAACTGTCAAAAAAAATTAACATTTTATAGACTTTGAGCTGCCTTGTGGTCAGGGCAACCTCTACCGTAGTACCCTCACAAACAAAAGCATGAATATTGTTTTTCAGGTTGAGTGGCACTGGGTTGAAATGCATCTGCTTGTGTGTGTGCGCGCGTGCACAAGATTGCCATGCGGTAAACACTGCCCTTTGGGATGCTTGCTGGGATTGAGCCCTTCGCTACAGAGCTGGCTTTCATCTCTGACGCCCAGGGCCTAAGGCTGCTGTGAGCTCCCCCGGGGAGCAGAGGGACGCAGGGGGTTGCGGGCCTGAGGAACAGGGTTCCGCTCCCTTCTTGCCGGAGTGTTTCCGCAAGCGTGGTAAATGGCCCTTTTGTCTGGCATGGAACTGCTGGGAAGATGGCGTCCTGCTTCCAGCATGTGGTGGGCGGTGTTTCCACAAGCATGTTGGCGTGAAGCGGGCAGCAGAGCAGCCAGTGCTCAGCTGCACTGTACCTGTGGGAAGTGTGTTGTTTCATATTTATACTCTAGTTTTGCCAAAGAGGCGCACAACTCCAAAATGAAAAGGAGTATGTACAACAGATGAAGAGTTATAGATGTAGATACAGGTAGCTGTACATAGAATTGGTAGGAAATTGTTTCTCTGGTCCTATTTCAGACATTTTTAAAAGGATCAAATATCAGAAAACTGGACAATTAAATTATTTTTTTTCTATTTTATATGGAGAAACATTTAAATTGGTTCCCAGCCCATTGCAAATTCACTCCAAAATCATTCTAAATGGTGCGTATTAGCATAAAGAAACATTGTCACACATTAAAATAGAATGACTCACAATATATAAAATGAATAAAAAAAGGTTTAATAAAATAAGTTAATGGGGGAACAAAGGCTATACAGTATGTCACATTAAAATGAATGAATAAAAAAAAAATGGAAGCACAATAATGCCAAGCAGAGGACACAAACTGAAACATATGAGTGGGTAAATGAGACTGAAGGGCAGCAGATCACAACTGAGATTCTCGATAGACTGTTCCACCAATAAAGCTTGTCTCTTGCGTACGGCAGCTTAGCACGATTCTTAAATACGATTTCGACTTACTGAGGTTGCAGGTTTATACCTACAGACTGGATAAGTGGATAAACCAGATATTATGAGACTTGAGTATTGGGAGAGTGTGCAAAAGTGATGGTGACTTGCAGTGTGATGCAAGTGTATGTAGCTTTTAGGTGCGCAGAAGAGAAAGGGGTCTCAAGATGTGTTTTGGGAACCTTCTTGAATGTTGAAAGGCATTCAGCAGCTCTGAGTGACTGATGGCATGTAAGCTACGTTGAGGCAAATCTGAGAACTTGCTCTGGTGCCTATAGTGTTGTTTCGTCTTTTCATCTCCACAGTGACCTTTGCGGTCCGTTCCTGGGGTCTCCGCCAGACAGGCGTGGTTTATGGTGGCCACTGGTAACCACCCTGCCTGCTATATTTTTCTCGTCTTGGGAGGAGCGGGTGCAGTTGCTTCAGAAGGGAATCGCGCTTTCCGCTTGCCGTAATTCATTAGAGCCGCCGGAGCTCAGTCTCCCTGGCTGAGCGCCATTAAGTATGTACATAATGCATAACCTTGTCTGCGTGTCTGATGTTTTCATAGTGCGACTCACGTCTGTGGAGAGATCTGTAACTGCCGACCGAGTTTGCAGACGTAGGGCAAATGGAAAGAAACGGGTTTAATATCACGAGTGACTCCTCGTTGGGTACAGAGATGCTGAATGTTGAAGAGTTGCACCTGCATCCATCCTAGTATTGCAAAAATTGCTCAAATACTCCTCAAAATGTTGAATTTAATAAGCATTTTTAAAACCCATCTGGTGAAGGGCAACATCCGTCTGTGGTAAACCTTAAAGCGAGCAATTTCTTAGTTTGTATGAATAAGCTTTGCTTCTGCAGCAGCTGTAACGCTGCTGTGGGATGCTGGTTGATTGTCAGACTACAGTTGTCTCCCACCTTTTGAAGGTTGTCTTGTGGGGGGAGACCCTTCTTAGTATTGTGAATTCTAAGACTTAATGATAAACATTTTTATGCACTCCTGAGTCCCAAAACTGGCACATTTTTATACAAAAATATCATGATGCCTCATTAAAATGGAGGCAGTTTCCCTTCATTAAATTACCCTGTAATACTGTACTGTATGTCTATCTGCATTTGGTTAGTTCTTTTGTAGTTACTGTAGACACTTACAGACAGAATATACATAGATATGAAACTCTTTGCACTTATACATATGTACTGTATGTACGTTGTGTTTGTCTACTGTACACTATGAGCCATTGGGAACCAAAGCCAAATTCCCTGCGTGTGTGCATATTTGGCCGAATAAATTGGATTCTGATTCTGCGTTTGTGTTGTCGATGTTATTGGCCTAATCTCTCCAGATGGAGGTGTGTGCAACCCCCTACGCACAAACACTCCTTTAGGATTTCCTCCCAGGGAAAGTGGAAAAAATTCCCTGATGGCCAGTTGCAGCATAGCCCTTTGTACCCATGCCCCTGCGTAGAGCTGTTTAGTCCTACGGACTGATGACCTCTGACCCTCCTTCGCTGTGAGACAGTTCCGGGGGTCACAGTCTTGTTATTTACGTATTTAGCTGTTCTGTTTTCAGCCGTGAAAAGATCAATGGGCAGTCTTATCGCTGCATGAACAATGGCTCAGTACAGGCATTTCTGCAGACTCGGAGGTCTGCTGAGAGAACAGTGTTTATCAGGATTTATATCTCTGAATACATTTGTACTGTCAAAGTCCTTTACTAAGATTTCTTCTTGGCGTCCTTATTCTCGTTGTGTGTTTGAAAAGCATTGTTTGATGTGCTGTGTATCAGTCGGTGTATTGTGTATTCCTCTGAACACCTGCAGGAGATTTCTGCCCAGAGCCGGTGAAACCAGGCCGTTGATGTCCACCTGAGCTTCAGCCCTCAACATAAGAGCTTCACTGTATGAGTGCAACATAACATAACCCAGCTGTGAGTTTCTGTTCATCCTCTTCCTGAGGGTTTTTGGGACAGAATCGGCAGCGTACATAATGTGTGGCTCAGAAGCCATGCACTGGCACCACAAACCCTTCTACCTGAGCAGGTAAATGCGGTAAGCTCTGCAGGTGCAGTACAGCAGAGTTTTCCTTGGACAATTGGATTTTGTGTCCACAAAAGGTTCTTTATGCACTGACTTCTGTGTATTTCACTGTGCAAATCACTGAGATGCTGTAGATTGATCACAGAAGAAACACTTGCTATGTTTACTATACTTACTGTGTCCTACTGCTTACCACACTGACAGCCGGTAATATCCGGTTACATCACTGGTTATGGTAACTTTAATCCAACTTAAAATAGCTGATTCAATACAAATTTTTGCAAATCTGGTTGAGCCTGTAAAAAGTAACTCAATAATTTAAATGATATGACCAGCTTTTATAAGATCATTACCTATCTAGAATCATAAATATGTTATTTCTCTTGTGGTTTAGAAGTCTGGGTCTAAAGATGACATTGATATTCAAAGTTTTCACTCATGCAGAAATCATAGTTTTAATAATTTAGTTACAACAGAATTTGATCATTTTTATTGCTGTTACGAATTGTGATGGTGTCATTGCCATTCATAGAAACATCTTTTTGGTTCTTTTTCAATTTGAGGTGGCTTTTTCCTCTGGGAATCTTATTCTTTACCATAAAATAAGAGCAACTTAATCCCCTACTAACAGGAAGTTGCCTATTGGGGTGATCTCATGGAACAAATGAACCCCATTAGACAGATCTCCTTGACATAATGTCCTTACATAACCTATTAATAAAAAGTAGCCTCCATATAAGATAAGAACTTATCGACATCATTTACGACTGATCCCAGCCTCTTGCATTGCTGCAAGAAACATTTTCCCAAAGAAGAAATGCTGTTGAGTGTGGGACTGAAAGCCGTTTTGCTGTTGTGATTGAGTTTAGGGAGTCAGCGTGGCTGCAGGGGGCCAAGTAGTAACATAATAGTGACTAAACACAGCACGGTAGCCAGGCAGCCATCAGGTTAAAAAAAAAAAAAAAAACAGCCTTCTCATTGGAAGCTCTTCTTAGCAGGACATATATTGGAACTGAGGATCTGTGTGTGTAAGAACAAGGAGGCCAGAACTACAGCAGCTCTTGCCAGGAAATCATCATCACTTTAACACATGTTTGTTAGTGGGAGCTCACACAGTCTGTAGTTCACAGCACTGCCATTGGTACAGTAATACCTGTTTATATATTTTTAATGAACTCACAGCAGCGGGTATGGCCATGCTAATCATCTACGGTTCGGTCTCTTCTGAACAGTAATGCTGCTTGTTCTCACCCCGAAGGCTGCATACATCATGGCAAATCTGCTAATGTCACACGTTTGAATTCTAATTGAAGTTAGGCTTCTTTATTTACAAATTACCATTACACTTTCAGCAGCGTCTTGCCGCGAGGTCTAACAAACGCACCCGCCCGCGATACATAATCCTGTTATAAAATGAGGTAATTCGTAACCCCTAAGGGGAGAGGAATGCAAGGACCACCCAGGATGCGTTTGCAGTTGCAGTTGAGTGAAGAGTGGTGAGCTGGCATTTTTGGGGATGAAGCTCCGGTGTGGAGCAGAAGTCAGCTGGATCACTTTCAACCTTCAGGGTCAGGGTAGCAGGTGTGTACTTCCTAGATAGGATCCAGTTCTTGCTGCAAGATTGTACTCCATTTCTTCTCTTGTGGTTTTATCAGATTTATCTAAACAAAGTGTAGAATTTAAATTTTTTAAAAAAGAAGCCAATACTAACAGTCATCGTTTGAGTTTCTGACCCACTGAATCCAGTGGGGTGTTTTTTTTTTATTAAATTAAACAACAATGCAAAATACAAACAAGTACATACACCATTCAGCCACAAGAGTAAAACCTTATCTTGTTACAATGACACTTCTCAAGGGGTGGGAGGATATATCGGGCAACAAGTGAACAGTCAGTTGTTCAAGTTGACGTGTTGGAAGCAGGAAAAATGGGCAAGCGTAAGGATCTGAGCAATTTTGACAAGGACTAAATTGTGATGGCTAGATGACTGGATCAGAGCATCTCCAAAACGGCAGGTCTTGTGGGCTGTTCCCGGTATGCAGTGGTTAGTACCTTCCAAAATTGGTTCAAGGAAGGACAACTGGTGAACCAGCAACAGTGTCATGGGTGCCCAGAGCTCACTGATGCGTGTGGGGAGCCAAGGCTAGTCTGTCTGGTCCGATCCCACAGAAGAGCTACTGTAGCCCAAATTGCTGAAAACCTTCATGCTGGCCATGATAGAAAGGTGTTAGAACACACAGTGCATCACAGCCTTTTGTGCATGGGCTCCATTGCTGCACACTGGTCAGATTGCCCATGCTGTCCACTGTCCACCGCCAAAAGCACCTACAATGGGCATGTGAGCGTCAGAACTGGACCATGGAGCAATAGAAGAAGATGGCCTGGTTTGACAAATCATATTTTCTTTTATATTGTGTATGGCCGGGTGTGTGTGCATTGTTTACCTGGGGAAAAGATAGCAGCAGGATGCATTATGGGAAGAAGGCAAGCTGAGGGAGGCAGTATGATGCTCTGGGCAATGTTCTGCTGGGAAACCTTGTGACCTGGCATTCATGTGGATGTTACTTTGACATTTATCATCTACCTGAAAAATTTTTGCAGACCACGTACACCCCTTCATGGCAACGGTATTCCCTGATGGTAGTGGCCCTGCCACAATACAAAAATTGTTCAAGAACAGTTTGAGGAACATGACAAAGAGTTCAAGGTGTTGTCTTGGCCTCCAAATTCCCCAGATCTCAATCCGACTGAGCATCCGTGGGATGTGCTGGAAAAACACGTCTGATCCAAGGAGGCCCCACCTCGCAACTTCCAGGACTTAAAGGATCTGCTGCTAATATCTTGGTGCCAGATACCACAGGACACCTTCAAACGTCTTGTGGAGTCCATGCCTCAATGAATCAGAGCTGGTTTGGTGGCTCAAGGGGGACCTACACAATATTAGGCCAGTGGTTTTAATGTTGTGGCTGACTGGTGTATATCATAATTATTAAATGTACATATAATAATTATAGAAAGAGATTAGTGAACATGGATTAGGTTTGAAGTTGGTTTCCTGTTTTAGATTTTGAAATGGTTTGGAATTAAGTATCTATATCAATTTTTCAATGTTCAAATATTTATCATTATAATATCAGTTACAAATAATATTTTTCTCTTTTCAAGTGAAGGAAACCTTCTTACAACATCTATTCCTTTGAAAATAACATCAGTACTACTGGATTCATTGTTAATATAAGTTTGCAATTCTGTTCAGAAATTTTCAGCCACAGAGCACAGATGAACAGTTTTAGGGCTACTTTCACAGAAAACACAATTTTCATCTATTTTAATTTTAAAAAAGGTATGATGGGTTCTGGATCCTCTTAACTGTGGTGTCAACATTTGAGATCTGGGGAATTTGGAGGCCAAGCTGTCAACATTTTTCTCCTGCACAGCTTTTGGGGAGATGGAGCCAACTGGTTACAGGTTCAAACCCACTAGCAGGTGGATCGCTCATCTCAGAAGGCTGCCAGAGTGCCCCCCTCAATCCTCCTCTGCTGCTTTTACGTAACCATGTGTTTTCCAGGCTCAGCGTCAGTCTCGCTTGTGGGCTTGACATTTTGCTTATTTGCTGTGGTTGTTTTTGTGGGGATAAAGAACGCAGTTGCCTTTAATCTCCTTGTGCAGCTTTGAAAAGCTGTTAAAATCCTGAAGAGCTCCTCAAGCGATGTGTGCAGAGGGACCCTACATGGTGTCCCTGCTTTGGACTCATCCAGCCCACATGGTAGCTGCATATTTCATACGGTGCAGCTATTAATAAAACTGTCGCATATTTTATCCCCTCTCTCTTTTATTCAGTTGCTCACTCGGGGCCCCTTTGCTGCTTGCCTGAGTGGACTAGGATGCCCTGGTGTTTGTGGCAAGAAGCACCACCATGCAAGTACACACTGGAGTGGCACAGCAAGTAAAATGTTTGGTGGCCGATGACAGGAGTCAACAGGGAAGCTTAATATGTTTTCGGTCTGTCATCATATTTCCAGATCACTGGCCCTGTACTCCTGGTAGAAAGAACCAGTAGAATCAGTGCTTGGTGACTGGAATTGCTGATACTTCCCACTAAGTTTGTGGTTATTTCCCGAGCCTCTACAAGGAAATGAAAACGGTCGCACCATGAGATGTATTCATTTTGGCTACGAGAGTTGAACTTGACAAGGCGTTTAATTTAATATCCCTGCTTTGGGCCTGTGTATTTCTTTGTTTACAAGGCAAACAAACATTTAGGGTCACACTGCACTATATGCCCCCCCCCCCCCTTTGTAGACAGTTGTGGGCTTCTAATTTGGGGGAAGCTCTTTTCCTGCTCCAGCATGACTGAACCCCCGTGCACAAAGCAAGCTCCATAAACTCATGGAAAAAACTGAGTGGCTGCACAGAGCCCTGACGTGAACCCTACTGAACACCTTTGGCATGAATTGGAACCTTGACTGCGAGCTATCTCTTCTCACCGGACCTCACTGATGCCCTTGTGGCCGAATGGGCACAAATTTCCACATCTGAGCTCTGAAATCTGGCGGAAAGCCTTCCTAGAGGAGTGGGGGCTCTTATAGCAGCAAAGGGGGGAACAACTCCATATTAATGTCCATGAGTTTGGAATGAAAGGTTTAACCAGTACATGTGGGTGCGATGGTCAGGTGTCCATACTTTTACTCATATAGCATATTTACGTATGTTCTGTGTGTTGAGTGTTTACATGTACGACATGTATACATTATAGTTACAAGAGGGCTGACGGAGCGGGTGGAGAAACTGCCTTTGCTACATTGCATTATGATATCTTATGTGAATTACTGAAGTAACTGTGTCCATTTTAATGGGATTTGGGAACATTATACAATAAATATGCACCAATTTTGGAGCTCAGGAATAGACATTTTCACTATTGTTTGTAAGAATTCACCTTCAGGAGCAAATTACGCTGGTAATGTGGGAGAGGGCAGTATTGTATTTTAACAGAGCTTTGAAAGATTGTCTGAAAGTTTTCTCTTATTTCAGAGAATGTAAATTGTTTGTTTGCGCAATTTCTTTGTGGAGCAGACGGACTATGCACGAGGTGATGGGCAGCCTCTCATAAGCAGCCGTCTCTGCAGATCCTGTGAGCGCTGCTGTGACTCATGTTCGCGGTAATAAGGCAGCTTACACATCAGGGGTGTTTGGAGTGCAAAATGTTCTAGTCTGTCACCGGTGAAATTGCTATGTAGGGTCAACCCACCAAACGCCTGCTCAGATGCCTCCAGCGGACTCAAGACCTACAAAGTGTGTGGAGGGAAGCTACAAAGGCTGACAGAGGAGCATTCCTCCCCCTTGATGATGGTGACTCAGAAATGTGCAGTGTCTCAGACCAGTCCAGCCTGAAGGAAGGGCTCACACGGTGACAAAAAATGAGACTTGTGAGAATTTAAAGCATGACGTGTTCTGTAAAAATTGAAGCCCATCTAGCAAACAAATTCTCGTGTTTTAAACACCTCAGATGGGTCTTATCCTGCTGTTGTATATCTGTCCTGAAGTATACTTGGTTTGAACAATATTAAAAACTAAAGGTATGAAAGCTACTGAATATGAAGAATTCATACTACTATGCTACTGAATGTAATTTGGAACACTGACTGCGAGCCATCCCTTCTCAGCGGTACCTTGAGTTGAAGACTTTGCCACCACTCCTCTTGTAAACTGAATGAGGCCTAATCCTGTATATCTCTAAACTAAAGTCTTTCAAACCAGAAAGTCTCTGGCAGGGACAGCAGATCCCCCCCTGGGATCCCAGTTATGTTTTCTACACAGATGCTGTGCCTGTTGCAGCAGGTGGTATCAAGGGCATTCGGACCTGTAGCAAATTTGAAGCGTGGCTCACACTGTCTGTAACCATTATACCACCTCCTGGCTTGACCTGGAGAAGTCCCCTGAGTCTGTTAAATCATGCTGGCTGACTGAAGTAAACTGCACGGGTGTCATGATCAGGAAGTTTGCTTAACCTCAGATCTGCAAATAGTAATAAATACTTGTGTGGTTATTTTGTGCAAAAGTTACTACACAATTTCTGTACACTGGTGTGCCATCCAAGGTGCTGTTGGAGGATTGGCTGTGGACCACTGTGACCCTGACCAGAACAAAGCGAACGAAAATGAATGGATGAGTGGAAGTTGCATATTAAACTTGTTCTTCGTGTTCACCAGGCATAAAACTCATTTGAAGTGCTATATTGGCATCTGTTAAAAAAAATGGAAAGCAGTACCTGTGTCAGGTAATACACACTGTGTAATTTAGATACTGTGAATGACAATGACAGCTCATGTTAATGATGGAAATAAATAGCAATTTATGAAAAAGACAACTATTTATATTTAGGACATAAAGTAGCCTGAGGAACAATGAACAGTGTAATGGTAGTCCTATGCCCAAAGGAGCCAATGGAAATACATCTGTGCAGTGAGATGAAAGGTTGTATCAGGTTATACAGAAAAAGTTTATATAGAACCTGATATGTGCAGTTATAGTTGTTTTAAATACTGTGTTGGGCCAAATACATTTATGTGAAAAAGAAAGTTCTCCCTCTTTCAATTTTAAGGTTTTGCGTATCAGGACATAATAAAAAATCATCTGGTCTTTACCAGGTCTTAAAAGTAGGTACCTACAACCTCAGATGAACACAAGACATATTACACTGTGTCATTATTTATTTAACAAAAACTAAGCCAAAATGCAGAAGCAGTGTGTGAAAAGTTAAGTAGATCCTTACTGCTTCCATAGGACTTAAGAGGGTAAGTAGCAGCCAGGTGCTGCTAATAAAATGCACTTGACTAACTGATCATCAGCAAGTGTGACCACCTCTACAAAAGCAGAAGTTTTGGCAGTTTGCTGGTCTGGAGCATTCAGGTGTGTGTTAATGCAATACCAAGGAGGAAAGACATCAGCAATGATTTTAGAGAAGCAGTTGTTGTTGCTGCCGCCCATCAATCTGGGAAGGGTTATAAGGCCATTTCCAAACAATTTGAAGTCCATCATTCTACAGTGAGAAAGATTATTCACAAGTGGAAAACATTCAAGACAGTTGCCAATCTTCCAGGTGTGGATGTCCCAGCAAATTCACCCCAAGGTCAGACCATGCAATTCTCAGAGAAACTGCAAAAAACCCAAGCGCTACATCTCAGATTCCACAGGCCTCGCTTTGCATCTTAAATGTTAAAGTTCATGACAATTAGAAAAAGACTGCACAAGTATGGGTGGTTTGGGAGGGTTGCCAGGAGAAAGCCTCTTCTCTCTAAAAAGAACATGACAGCATGGCTTAAGTTTGCAAAGTTGCATCTAAACAAACCACAAGACTTCTGGAACAATGTCCTTTGGACAGATGAGACCAAAGTGGAGATGTTTGGCCATAATGCACAGCACCATGTTTGGTAAAAACTGAACACAGCATATCGGCACAAATACTTCATATCAACTGTCAAGCACGGTGGTGGAGGGGTGTTGATTTGGGCTGGTTTTGCAGCCACAGGACCTGGGCACCTTGTAGTCATTGAGTTGACCATGAACTCCTCTGCATACCAAAGTATTCTAAAGTCAAATGTGAGGCCATCTGTCTGACAGCTAAAGCTTGGCTGAAATTGGGTCTTGTGACAGGACAATGATCCCAAACACACCAGCAAGTCTACAACAGAATGGCTGAAAAAGAGAATCAAGGTGTTACAACAGGCCAGTCAAAGTCCAGACTTCAACCCGATTGAAATGCTGTGGCGGGACCTTAAGAGAGCTGTGCATAAACGAATGACCGAAAGCCTCAGTGAACTGAAGCAACGTTGTAAAGAAGAGTGGGCCAGAACTCCAACACGATGATCTGAGAGACTGATAGTCATACAGAAAACAATTACTTCAAGTTATTGCTGTTAAAGGTGGTTCTACAAGCTATTGAATCATGGGGTGTACTTAGTTCTTCACACATGGCTTCTCCATTTTGGCTTCATTTTTGTTAAATAAATAATAACATGGTGGAATCTGTTGTGTTGTTTTCCACCTGAGGTTAGATTTAAATAATTTTAGAACCTGGGAAGGACCAAATTTTTTAAATTTCCTGATGTGTAAAACCATAGAACTGAAAGAGAATTTACTTTCTTCAAATGACTATATAAGATGATCTTGATTATAAAATGACCCCCTTTTTTCTCAATGCACATTTTTGAATAATATTTTTTTATATCTTTTGAAAGAAAAATCAGATGTATTAATGTTTACCATATTTGTGTTTTTACTATGTGTTTCTCCACTTTCAAACATGATGTTCTGTAACTTGATATTCCTTTGTTGATTGAAAGTTAAGACCTCTGCCTCATTGAACACCATTATCTTAAAATTGGCATCATAACTCCTCACTTCTTGGTTAATTTTCTATAACTTTGAGCTTCTTTTTTCCAGACCATCTTGAGGTTTTGCCATCTTTCACACACTGTCTCCAGTTGGTCATTTCTGTGGATAATTCACACCAGTGGATAAGTCACACTTCCCACTGGTGTTATACAGTATATGACCTTTATAGGTCTAGTCTTTGATTATAAGACAACCCCATCTTTTTTCAGATGTAATTCCAAGAAAAAAAAAAACCATCTTGTATTCAGGCCAATACGGTACAAGTTGAGCTCAGCTATGACATCATCATACAGACATAACGTGAATTTGGTCAGAGCTGAATAACGTGGTGCGGTGAATGTTGGCCATGGAGCTGGGTGGCTCGCAACACGGGGAGGAAGAGAACGTTGGGGCGACACTATTGTAGGATTTGTACTTTGATTTGAACCCCCTTATATCTGAACGATAAGCAAAGGAAATGAGGATACTTACAAAGCCTCCGGACACCCATATTTTCACCCTAAATATTTTGGTTGATTTTATTATTTTTATCACTTGCAAATACAGGATGGTCTGTCGTTTGTTTTATCTGTAATGTTGGTGTTCAGGATGGAGCACCATATAAGAATAATGTGTAGTGTAGATTTACTGTATTTCTGTTAAAACCGAGACCTTTGGCACAACGCAACTAATAAGAAAGAGAGCTGATGCTGTGATCCGAAGGTTCCCCCTTCAGTTCACCTGAAGATCGATAGATAATAGCTATATTGTTGATCCTGAAGAAAACTGCATGTCCTGTATATGTATAGACATATGTAGTAAATGGTTAAGACATTTCCAAGTTGCTTTGCTTCACATCCATAAAGAAATATTTGCTCATTCAACTTTCAACAACAACAAGGCAACAGGCTTTTTGACAGCTAATGTAAAAAAAAAAAACAACAACCAGTATCAGCCACTACTTGTATTTTTGCATATGTTTGCTGATTAAAAATTAAATTAAATTTTATTTTTATATAGTGCTCTTCTCACTGCAGTGACACAGTGCTGTACAGACATGATGGGGTTAGTATACGTGTACAGTTTGTATCTGGCCACACAGGAGGGGAAACCAAAAACCTCCTTTCTACAAGAAAATAGGAGAAAAATAAACCTCCGTGGGTCCATGTGCCAGTGGAAACCCACCCCTCCTGGGCATTCTGTGCATAGGTAATAGCCAGTTCATGATAAGTTAATAAGAGTTGTGGTTTTTATCAATGTGGTATATGGGGAATGGTATAGTTAGGGTTCCAATTAAATCAATTCAAAACACTGCTAAATCACACAGAACAAGACCTCTTAAATGTAATGCTATTTATAACCATGTAACAAATACAGTATCTAAATGTCATACTTATATTTTTTTCCTCATTTGACATTTTCTGGAGAAATTACTCAAGTTTTATAATACAAAATACAGTTAAATGGAAAAATATCTGAAGTTACAATCTAGTGGGTTGTACCAACCATTAACATGCTTTACAAACTCTTTTATGGTTATTTGGTTGCACTGGTACCTTGTGTTAATATGCATTACATATTCATTTCTTTATGAGACACTTTCTGCCAAAGTGATTTAGTGTTAAGCTTTTTCCACTGGATTATCTGTTTACCTGTAATTTTTACTGCATCAATTCAAGGCTAAATTCCTTGATCAAAAGTAGTACAACAGAGGTTAGGGTTTAAAAATGGGTCTTTTAAGTCCAAAGGTAGCAGGTGTAGCTAGTACAGTACTTGTTGCCTATGTGTGTATTGTTGGTGATGAAAAGATACTCAGTCCTGGTGAATATGGTGCCAGTTTGGGTGCTGTCTGTTGCAAGCTTCCACAGTCAGGGATAGAGGATGTAGTGAAATGGACCTTGGGGTTGAGAAAGGAGCTGCTCACATTTGAACCTGCAGCCAAAGTTACACAGTAAAGGAGTAAAACATGAATAGAATCATCAGAATAACAACATGATGTCACAAGGAAGAAGCAGTTGGGATGCTGTCTTCCCACGCATTGTTTCTCTACATCCTGCTGGTGCATAGTGACATCCCGTCAGACTGCCATATTTCTTACAGAAAACATGCATAACTGGTGAGGTTTCATATCCAGGAGGTTCAGAATCGCAGAAAGCCCTTCCCCTTGGTGACACGGGGGTGGCAATGCCATTCTATTTCCATGATGCACACCCAGGTGGATGCATAGTGCTGCAAGTGGCCCAGGGCTGAGTCCTGAACTCCCAGCATTCGTTGTATTTCTGGAGACATCGCTTCCCTTCGGCAAGATCCATTTCCGAGGGGCCGCTTTTTCCATACTAGCGTGTGAAATACTGAGAAACACATGGATGGCTCTAATATTAAGAAATGTCTTGCACTCTTTTAAAAGGATGACTTTGAGTCACACATAACTGCATGACGTCCGTGTGCTGCTCCAGTCAGGGCTGCAACACTTATCATTACTGGTGCTATTCTGGGTTCTCAGCTGGCTTGCTTCTCCCCTGGAGACATTTGAGGGAACACCTGCTTCAGACACATGCATATTCCACTGGAATAAATATTCAGTGGGTCCCCTTTGTTGCAGACTTAATTGGGACCACAAGTTGGTTTGGTGTTTGAAAAGTTTGTTGGCCATGTAGTGTGCGTCAGCTAAAAAAATTCATGTCGGTATCTTATTTATCAGAGGCTAAACTGACTTTTTTTACTCAGAGTTGTATGTCACTTTGGAGGAAAAAAGCAGCTGCTAGATGAACAAGTGTAAATTTAAATGTCTGGAATCTAGATGGCTCTGTTGCGTAGGAAGCAACGCAACAGTGGGGGATTTTTGCTGGGAACAGAGCAGTGGATGCTTGTGCATGGACCCACAAACTATGAGTCTGGTGGCAAGGGTATTTATGACACGTAAATAAGAAAGCACAATAAAGAACCCTGGCCCACTGGTCCGAGCTAGAGCAGTGTTGGAAAACTTAAGGCGGTGCTTGCTATTTGCCATTGCTGTTAGTCTGTTAGTGAATCCAGTGAAGCTTTGGAACACTAAATTCTGTGCAAGGTTTGTTTATGAAAAAATAAATACTGATTGATTCCTAAAAAAGTTCATAATGGTAAAGTATTGCACTGGAAAGTTACATACCTACTGTATACAATCATTGCTCAAGCAGAACTGTTTTTGGGCCATTTTTTACTAACATTCGCTTTAGTGACCAAACACTTTTTCATTAACACTTTTGATTTTGACCTAAACTGTGTGACCTTCTCATAATATCTGCCTTTGCTCAGGTAGAACAGCTGACACAAATGTGTATTAACTACACAAAAGAAATGGTATGACACACACACACATACACACACAAAGCAGGAACTTTTAGCAGCAACCGCATATACAACAATCCAAACTCTATTGGGTGGCAACTCCTCTCCTCCCTCAGTGCATTAAATACTGTAGTCTCACCTGCAGCTCAAGGTCCAGGAGGGGGCTGTGGCCACACCCTTGCATACAACAAAATGTTTCTACTTTTTAATTCATTATGCTATACTCTGATGCCTGTTTTTAATGTGTTATTTCAACAAATTTATAATAAAATAACTTTGTATTGCTACCTCATAGGAGGGGATGTGTCACGTTCCCAATTGTGAGGTTAGTAGTTAAAGGGTGGTTACCTGCAGCACATAGGACCCTAATGCTGATATTAACCCGGCAGTCAATATGTTTCTTTATATTTAGTGGACAAGGAGGCCATTGGAAGGACGGGAGTCTTCTTCAGGAAAGCTGTCCCTCAGACTATGTGCAGTACTGCAGTACATAACAACTGCAACTAGTTGGAGCACAAATGCTAATATTAGCAACCTTTATTGCCCCTCTCCCACCCCACTTCTGGATTTTCTTCTCCTTTTTTTGCATTCTTTTGTGTAAACAATTTTGCCCACCTGCTTTCAATTTGAGATACAATTTGCCGGACCTCAAAGGGTCCTTCCCACCAATGAATAAATTGAATTTTCCCATGAATATGTTATCAGTCGAGCTGTGAGTTATACACTCATGGCAATGTGTTAATCACCCAGCATGAGCGGGAACAGAAGGCCAAGGGTGTCAGTGGAGACTGGGTCTTGGCTGTATGTGTGTGTGTGTGTGTGTGTGTGTGTGTGTGTGTGTGTGTGTGTGTGTGTGTGTGTGTGTGTACGCCTTCGTTGTGCATCTACGGACAGAACACCTAAGACCTTTACTCAGTCCTCTGTGCGGAGATACTTGAGGTACATGGCTGACAGCGTGAAAATATCACCGGCAAATTTCCATTTCTTTTCTTAATCCCAGTTATCATTCATTTTCGTTGATGTCGACTTCATTTTCACTGTTGGCTGCAGAGTCTATTACCAAAAGCACACAGGGGCACCACAGGACAGTTATAACTATTATTAAATTATGCTTTCATATTTCTGCAATTTAATTAATATTATTCTTGCGAGCTACACCAGCCTCCCTGTTTTCCCAAAACCACCCCCCTAAGACTTATGTAAATTCTTGGAGGTTTGAGAGAAAAGGAGATTAAAACAACTTTTAGTAAATTTGTATACAGTGGCTCTATGCTACAACATGTCGCATATCAGTAAATCACATAAAGGGGTTCTCTGAGTTTAAAGGAAACAAAGCATATTTAGGCCTCCACCGCCTTTAACTTTCATACCACCTACTGGTGAGTTGGTTTCTTTCCATCTGCCTTACTTTTTTGTCTGCCTGTCTGTACTTTCATTGGTATTTATCTATTCAGTCTGTGTATAAAGGGCTGCATGCACTGTCATGTTGGTGACTATATGGCCAAAAGTATGTGGACACTCGACCATCAGACCCACATGTGCTTGTTGATCATCCCTTTCCAATCCACAGGCATTCATACGGAGTTGTTCCCCCGATAACAGCCTCCACTCCCCTGGGAAGGCTTTCCACCAGATTTTAGACCACGGCAGTGAGAGTTTGTGCCCATTTGGCTATAAGAGGATCAGTGAGATCTGGAGAAAAGGCCTGGCTTGCAGTTGGTATTCCAGTTCATCTCAAAGGTCTTCAGTAGGGTTTAGGTCTTTCAAGTTCTTCCACACCAACCTGGGCAAACCATGTGTTTGGATATCGCTTTGTGTACAAGCGCACAGTCATGCTGGAGCAAGAAAGGAGCTTCCCCAAACCGTGGCCAAAAAGTTGGAAGCACACAGTTGTCTACATTGTGTTTGTTTGCTCTATAGGTGTGGCTGGAACAGCTCAGTCAAATATGCAAAAGCAAATATGTAATAAAAAAGTTTAATAAATGCAGAATTGGAAGGAAACACCACATTCCTTTCAGCAGCTTTCTCCTTTTTTAGATCATTAATCCTTTGTTTCCATAGTGGTAAAATATTGGCTGCAATGAAACCCCAGCATTTGTTTTTTTTTTTTTCTCCATTATTTGTTAACACTTGCAGTAAGTGATTTGCAACAATACTACAAATACAAAAAAATTAAAGTGTATTGTTAAAAAAAAACATTTTAGGAACTTATAACAACTTTACGATCATTTCTGAATTTCCTAAAAAATGGCACGTGTGATGTATCGAGACGAGTGGTCAGTAGTGTGAACAGAGCCTTCTCTGGCAACAGCGCGATCATATGAAGATGAGCTGAATGGCTTCCAGGAGTCCAGTTCACCTACTGCTGTAGCTCTGGAGCCGGAATTGAGATCCTTACAAAGACACTGAGGGGGACAGACAGAAATAGTGCCAACTCTGCTCAGCTAGGACTGTGTAAATAGAACTAAAAAAAATCAAAAATGACCCATAATGCACTGGGCTCCGAGGGGTGATTGATTCCTCCTGAAGTGCCGTCAAAGTCTCGTGTGCCAACGTGTTTGGCTAATTGTCAGCTTTTCCAGCCGAGCGAACAGTGCGATTCAGTTTGGCTGCGCAGATCCGCCAAAGTATTTTTTCCTCCATCTTTGACAAGTGAGTTTAATTTTTGTAAATTGAACCACTTTGCTTTGTTATGCTTTGTGATGCGCATGAAAAGAAATGCGCTTGTTTCAAAATGTCCGAGCGTGCCAGCTCATGGCTTTGCGCTGAGAGATCTAAGGGCCTGAAGTTTGGAATTTAAATGATTTAAACTTGGAAAGAATCATGTCTTTGTTTTTTAGTGACAGTGTTGCTGTGGAAGACTTAAATTCCCACATACACGCTTACTTGTACCAAAGTAACTGCGTGAACCCTCGTCGAAGGGTGGTTTCTGGCAACTGACCTTGTGTTATACCGCTGTTAGCAGTTCTGTGCTGTAAGTTTCCTGTGGTTCATCGTTTCATAACACAAATGCAGCTGCCAGTCTGGCTTGCATGGGTTTGATGGAAGGCACTTGGAGAATTTGTTTCTATAGGCCTCACCCTGCCTCCACTGAGTCTTCCAAACCTCCTCCCTGTGAATTCCATGATCTCTGCGAAGGTCCAAAGCCTAAATGAAACTGAAAGGTCATGTAATCGAATTCCGCTCATCTGCAGCGTCCCAGTTATAGACCGTAGCTATGAGTCGTTGAACAAGCCAGTGCCACCCTCTGCTGCAGCCTACTGAGCTCCTTGAACACTTTCCTGCGGTCATTTCCAAACCCAGCGTACCAACCCCCTGCGGCACTTGGTGTGACCTTTTACTGGCTGTTAGCACATGGGTTGATGGCTTTCTAGATCCATACCAAAGTATTGATTTGAAATTCTGTGGAAAGTGTCACAGCAGCAACAGCTGGAGATATGAGACCTGGAAACATAACTTCATCTTCAAGCTAAGAGATGAATGTTAGTTTGATGACCGTTTTTGGTCACTCGGCTTGAAATTGAAGAAGCGTCTCCATATGTAAATGTCTTAAATTGGCAAATAGGTGGCATCATGGGGTTAGATCATCATCTGGTGTCGAAGACCAAGAGAGTGTTTCAACAAAAGTGCTTTAGAAATAATGGAGGCATGCACTGTGAGAGGCAGATTACCACAGTAATTCACTGCGATGACTGCGTTCATTGAAGTGTCTCGGTGCTGATCTTTAATTTTGCCCGAAAGGACTGCCATTGCTTACCAGCAGTAACTGCACAGCACTCCTGCTCTGCTAGCTTAGATGTTTCTTGAAGTGATTCAGCCCCAAGTTCAGCTGCCGCACACATCTGTGTTCCATGGTCCATGCAACGGCTCGCTAGTGGGAGGGGAAGCAGACAAAGCATGAGATGTGAAGGATGTCTGACTGCAGTGTTTTGTCTGTGACTCACAGTTAGTAAAAGCAACAGTTAAAACTATGGAAACTGGTTTACGGGAATATATAAACAATTTTTTTATCCACAATTTGTATATAATTCACTCTGCAAAACACAGATCACACGTTTCTACTTGAACAAAACTACTGTACGCACTCCTTGCTTCCCGCTCCCTATTTGCTGCCACATTGATGGTCTCAACCGATGACAGGACTGATGATGGTCGAGTTAAGTTGCAGCTGAAATGGCAGCTTGAATGTTAATTTTTAAAGATAACCTGTATGAAAATTGAAATATTAGCTCAATTATTTAACCCCCTTTAAACAGCTTTTACAACCTGAATATCCATGCAGTGTGACAAAGTGTTCAGCTTACAGTTTATGAGTCAGGTCACCCTCGTGGCTTGCAAATTATTCACTCTCCCAAACACTCCATGACATTGCTTATAATAATTTGCATATATTGGATAATTTTGGCACAAATACTATAAAACGTCTTGATTTTGCTGTCGCACACAAAACTTGTCTTTTAATTTGGGTAATTTTCCATGGTTTTGGTTTGGCAACGGTTGCTTTTTCGATTACAAACTATGATAAAGTGACCTCTGAATCTCAGGGATGAATTTTCAGACCCAGTGAACTTTGTTAGTTGTGGGATTGGTGTAATTCAGGCTCACAATATTACTTGATGAATTTTTCTCCTTGCTTTCTTGAAAGGCTCAACTTTTCTGCTGAGCTCCTTTAATTATTCTCAGTACTGCTATGGTTTATGTGGGCTTGGACCCCAGCAGAGGTGCGATGGGGAGAGAATCTGTGGCTGTAACGCGGCCTTGCGTTCGGTTTTCTCGCCGCAAAGGCTCATAAATTAGTGACTCGAGCAACACTGGAATTGTTGAGGAAGGCAGGCAGGGGTCAACTGTGTGGGTGGATGCAGGGAGTCGTGTACAACAGGCCATGATCCCAATCTCCATTTAACACACGGGACCTGCGAGTTCCATCTGTGAGCTTTGTGCCTGAGATTAAATTAACCAAAAGTCAGAGGCGGTTCCTAGATCTCAGTTGGGCCGTCATTTCTTGCTTTGAACGCAAATTAATTTGTGGCGGCTAACCATCCCCGTATTCTCACTGCCGCTTCGCAGCCCTCCAGAGCTGTTAGCACTTGAAAGGGATGAAAACGTGGGAGCAATTTCGGTGACTCATTTTTACGTGACTCCTGTCCTCCATCACGGTACACATGTACTGTCTCCAAGTTTAATTCCTTGATTGAAAGGCAGCCGTGTCAAACGTAAGAAAAGTGCAGTCTGGGACTACCGTATGCACACTGGTTTTGTTGACGTAGATTGGGATTAAAGCATCCAGTTTCTGCTTCTGAACGTTCGCGATCAGACGCGCCACGAACGTCGTATCTGTCAAAAAAAAAAAAAAGTACAAATTGCATGTGTCACAGAATTCTGGAATGTCCCTCCATACAAATGCCGACGTTCGTAAGTGCTTCCCCACTCGCCAGAGGGAATAAGAAATGTGACGTTAGTCAGCTGTGACAATGGAAGCAATTTAGATGGAGGGGGGATGTGAATATCATATGAAATATAATATGGAATTTTGCCTCTTCGCGGGCAAGCTAATTCACTTTGCTGGTTGCAGCCAGACATTTTTTGGGAAAGTGAAAATTAATATGCTAATTGAAATCCACTCAAGTCAGCGGGAAGTTTTTTCTAAAAATAAAAAAAAAATAAAAAAAATTAAAAAAAGCATAACTGACGCGAAGCCTCTTCTTCTTGCAGCCTGGTGGCTGTGACGTGTGAAGCGACTGGAGAAGAGTGTCGCCGCGAAGCTCCGAGTCTTCGCTCGCTGAAGAGGGCCGTTCAGCTCCCATCCATTTAGGGTCTCATAATGTGCTTAATTAAAGGCCCTCGAATTTAATCACCTGGGGGAGGGCATCCGGCTGCCCCGGGCTCAGGTGTATCTCAGCGAATTGACACGTTGCAATTATTCGGCTAAATGAGGAGCGAGAGGGAACCCGGCGGCATGGGTGCGCCCTTCAGCGGAAATGTCGCGCACGTCCCTTTTCTCGTGGATCTACTGGGTTTCCCCAATCTTCCTCCTCCTGCTGTTCACACGGTCGTGCCATTTGTCATAAACAATATCATGGCGCCTGGAAGCGAATAACGTGATTCCAGAATGCAATAGTGTTGCAGCAAGCATATTTGCTCAAAAGAAGGGGAAAAAATATAACACGTTTTGGTGAACTGTACACTTGAGCTGTTGTTGGTGGCAGTTTGAATGCTTACCGCCGTCTCCTTGGAAACTGATGTTCAGTCACCATTTAGTCCCTTTCTCACTGTAACTGCCTTCCTACAATTTAGTCACCCATGACTTTATTAACTTCACATCTTTTGGATTCCTTCCATACTTTGTTCTGAGCAGTTGCTGAACTCTCAGAGGAGATTTTTCCAGATTTTCCATGCTGTGCTGGAAGTAATGGGAGTCATCTTTATGTAACAGCTGCTAAAGGGCTTCTTGGGGAAGATGAATTAATCAGATGGACACACAAAAACTCAAAAAAGGTACAACTGTAAACACCTGTAAAAAGCAAACTCACTCACTCAGAGTTAGCAGTTTATTAGGTATACCTAACTAGTAGTGTGTTGCACATCTTTTGCACTTCAAAATAGCATTTGTCTGGGCCTGGATTCTGCATGATGCTGGATGTGTTGTACAGTAGTGATCGCATTGGACAGCTGATGCAAATTGAACAGTCACATAGTTTTGCTGTGAACAGCCAAGCTTTATTACAGTATTGTCAAATTTGGTCTTCCAGTCTGTGTGTACCTGAGTAGGAAAGTACATTTAGCATGAGAGGGTGTACAGCATGTAAGGCAGCTATACTTTGTGTGTGTGTGTGTGTGTGTGTGTGTGTGTGTGTGTGTGTGTGTGTGTGTGTGTGTGTGTGTGCGTGTGTGTAATGTCACAACTGCGGCTTCTTCGAGCCTTGTTAGAGACCAAATTTAAAATTTTCAAAATGGTAATGAACTGGACTACACACAAACCTGTCTTGGACTGACAAGTACCTGTGTACCAAATTTAAAGTCTTTGGCTTGAAAAACAAAGCTGTGTAAAGATCAAACGGAGAAACAGAGCTTGAGCTTCATGGATATGAAAATAAACGTTCCTGGTTCTGTTTATCTGTTCACCGTGCAAGTGGTGTGTCCTCTGCTCCAGTTGTGTCATTCTACGCAGTGTTTGTTCTCCCTTCATAGGCAACCGATTATTAAAGAAATTTCATGCAACCGGAAAAAGTCCTTTTAACGCAAATATAGATTGCTTTTTTTTGGCAGCTAAGAACTGAAGCCTTATGCTGAGATGTCTTCAAAAACATTTAATTTGAGCAGCTGCTGCCGGGTTGAAATAAAGGTACACGGGCTTGTAGAACGTATTAAAATTTTTTTTTAGGCCTCTCTGTTCTAGGATGTATTTCACCTTTATTTTCAAGAGCAGTCATGTCTGAAATTATTGCATTTAATCCAACACCAATCAACAGTTACACGTTCGGTCCAGCTACCGTACAGATTTAATAGTATATATCAGATTTACAGCAACAATGATTTTCACACAAACAGGAAGCACTGATATTGGGAAGGCTTGACAGGAGGCAGTTCTCAGTGTAAAGAGGAAAACCTCATGTCTTGAGGTTTTAATTTATCTTCCTTGCTACACCTAAATTCCTTTGGAAAACATTGACTTTCTGAGCAGAACATTGGCAGACGGGTTCCTTTCAGCTGGGGGAATTAACTGCATTTTTAGCAGCTCCAAATGCTTGCATGTATTGTTCTGTTTAAAAAGCTGCACTCTGGTGTGTTTCCTCCAAGTTTCACTGATAGGAAGTCGTGTTATCGGTGTAAATGGCTGCTTAAAATTTCACAAGTTTTCTTCTTGAAGGTACAAAGGCAACCTGAGCCAGCAAGTCATGTTGTTTAAACTGGACTGAAAAGGAGGCCCACCGTCTTGAAACAAAATGCTCAGTGATGCAAAACTTAAGATAGGTTGGAAAGGTGCAAGCACTCAAATGCTCTAAAATGGAGTAACTCCATGATCCCAAAAAAACTTAACTAATCAGACCACAACCAGCAAACTTGAGTCTTTTGTGAATATTTGTTCGCAAGGCTGGAGATGTTTCCTCAGAGTAGTCAGGAATAGAAGTACATTGCAAACATCTCAATGACAGCATGGGGCTCCTTAAGCAGTACCAAAGTCACCAGCTCCTAAGCTGGTTCTGCATAGCAGTGGTGTGAGGGCCCACCATTTCATGGCTGATTTTTAATAAAAAAAAAAAAAAGGGGTGCCCAACCTCCATCTTGACCCTAAAAACCTGACCTTTCGATGAAGTGCTGTCTTCCTGGTCAAAGGCGATATTTATTTATCATACATTCATCCCACAGAGTCTTTGAAATAAAATGAGTCGCATTCACATCAGAGAGTGTGCAAGAATAAGCAAAAGGTGATGTTAAGAAAATACGGACATTTCCTATATTATTTATGCATTTTTATTACATTTTCTTTGCCATTCAGTATTGCATATACAAAGAATAGTGTAACACACCAAATAGAAGGTTGTGAGGATGATCTTTCTTTAGTTTCAAGTACAGTCATTTGGATTGCAAGAGTTAAAATTAATTCAAGTGTCATTTAATGCCCATATCTGAGTTTACAAAGAATTTTTGCATTTATGAGGACAGAATTTGGATTTTGCGTACCTTCTGACAACTTCACAATTGTCTTCTTCGCATTTGCATTTCTTACAGTTACAATTGAAAATGAAAGCATTCAGTGAATTGATTACAGTTTATGGCTCGTACTGCTTTAAGTTCTCAACGTCCATTACTCCTTGTTTGAAAGTTTCAACTATAATCCTGTTATTCACGGACATCCAAACAATGAGGACTTGTTGGATGAATTCATTTTTACTGTACAGCTATCCATAACATCTCTGAAAATTCACTTTTCTGACTGTTGAAAATTCATTCATCAAAAAACCCGCTGCATCCGAAAAAATTTCAAAGAGCCTGCAAGTGAGAGGCTGCAGAGCATTAGGATTATGAGGGCATTGCTTTAAGAGAATGAGGAGTAAAGGGAAGCGAATTTAGTTCCAGAGAAGTATCTGTTGGCTGTTTTGGTTATTGCTTAACTGAATAAATGAAAAGCAGTGGAGGAATTGGTGGTAAAAGTTATGCCCGAATTCCCCCTGAGCAATAACTCCACCCCTGGAGTTTTCATTGTAAAAATCCCCTATGGTTTCTAGCTATGGTCAGAACCAAGGTTGGAAAGATAAGAACAGTCCACTGCAAATATATCTCAACTTCTCTCCTAGTATTCTCATGCGTTGTTGAAATGTGTTGTGGAGAAGTCGATAGCAATAATGCACAAGTGAAAATGCCTTCTAAAAAGTGGGAAAGCTTATGAAGAAATCCTTGATATGCTGTTACTGTTAGATGTTTGAATTTTAGTGACATCTAAAAAAAGTCTTATGGGGATCTTGAGATGTTTGAGAAGGCATTTTTATTTTTCAAATGGAAAATAATGGAATTTATGGTTCCAGTATCTGAGAATTTGCTCAGAAAGTTGTTCTGGAATGGAATGAGAAGAGAATGAAGAGAAGCTCTCTTGTTTTGTGTTAAGAAAATTGTTATCTTTTCAAATAATTGTGTCCATCACCTCTGGTGATATTTTAGCATAAATGGGTGTCAGTTTGGGGGACTCGAGCACATAGACATTGCTGCCAAAGAAACTAATGGTAATTACATCTCAGATTTATGACAATTCACCTTTTGAATGGGATTTCAGAAATGAATGACCTTTGTAAGGTACAAGAATGTACACTTAATTATAATGTTGCTGCAAGTTAATGAAAGTTAATAAAATAAAAGGCACATGACAGACCAGTGTGCCCTCCACAAAATTCCCGATCTTGTGTCCAGTGTCTTCAGGATAGAAGAACACTGAGGCCCTCCACCCGATAAATGATTGGGAAAAAATCAGTACAATTCTTACAGTTAATTTTAACACATCATAGGCATTACTGATGTCTTACATAGAAGCAAGGTGCTAGCAGCAGATCCTTTAAAGCCCATAAGTTGCGAGGTGGGGCTTCCATGGATCGGATTGTTTTTCCAGCACATCCCTCAGCTGCTCGATTGGATTGAGTTCTGGGCAATTTGGAGGCCAAGACAACATCTTGAATTCTTTATCATGTTCCTCAAACCATTGCGGAATAATTTTTGCAGTGTGGCAGGGCCACTGCCAACAGGGAGTACCGTTGCTATGTAGGGGTGTATGTGGTCTGAAACCATGTTTAGGTAGGTGGTACGTGTCAAAGTAACATCCACACAAATGCCTGGACCCCAGGTTTCCCAGCAGAACATTGCCCAGAGCATCACACTGCCTTTTTCCCATAGTGCATCCTGCTGCCATCTCTTCTCCATGTAAGTAACGTAATTGCACCCGGCCATCCACACAATCTAAAAGAAAACATGATTTGTCAGACCAGGCCACCTTCTTCCATTGTTCCATAGTCCAGGTATGACGTTCACATGCCCATTGTAGGCACCTTCGGAGGTGGACAGGGGTCAGCATGGGTGTATGACCGGTGTGCGGCAATCCAGCCCCATGCACTGAACGCTGCGATGCACTGTGTGTTCTGACACCTTTCTATCATGGCCAGCATAAAGGTTTTCAGCAATTTGTGCTACAGTAGCTCTTCTGTGGGAGCGGACCAGAAGGGCTAGCCTTCTGGCTCTCCACATGCATCAATGAGCCTTGGGCGCCCATGACACTGTTGGTTCACCGGTTGTCTTTCCTTGGACCACTTTTAGTAGGTACTAACCACTGCATACTGGGAACAACCCACAAGACCTGCCTTTTTATAGATGCTCTGACCCAGTTGTCTAGTCATCACAATTTGGCCAAAGTCAAAATCGCTGAGATCCTTACGCTTGCCCATTTTTCTTCAACTTTTCTTTCTTTAATTTCAAGAACTGACTGTTCACTTGCTGCCTAACATGTCCCCCCACCGCTTGACCAATGCCATTGTAACAAGATAATCAATGTTATTCACTTCACTTGTAGGTGGTTTTAATGTTGTGTCTGAACATGTATGTACCTGTTTGTGTTTTGCAATCTGGGAAGATACCCCAGTAAAAGTATAGACCTGGCACAATGGTTTTAATGTAATGTAAGGTGGCTATACTTCTGTGTGTGTGTGTGTGTGTGTGTGTGTGTGTGTGTTGTAGCATAGAGTGCTATTGGTAGGTGTCAGTACTGAGTTTATCAATAGTTAATTAGTGTCCAACCATAGACAGGACTTTGTGTTGTGCTGTCAGGGTTTGCAGGGTTGCTATTTTTTGTGAGGGGTTGGTTGGTGAACTGGCCTCAGAGCAGGGCTAAAAGAAAAGCTGTTATCTGCTCCCAATGCCTAGTGTTCAATAAAAGATTGTATTATGGAGATCAGCTTGGTGTCCTCGTTTCTTCTGTCTGACCCTAGACTGGTGCTTGCTACTATATCCTGTAAATACGTACACAAAGATCAGCGAAAACATTATATATAAAAATGTATGTATATGTATACAGTGTATGTATATATGTATATATGTGTGTGTGTGTATATATATATATGTATGTATGTATGTATGTATGTATGTATGTATGTATGTATGGCATGGGGGTGTGTTTGTGATTCAGGAGAAATTGTCCTGCATTGTGTCAGCGATGAGCAGCCCGATAGGAATTGCTCCTGCATAGCGGAGAAAGACAGTGTTTTTCAGTTCTTCTAAACCCACTTTTCCGTCACGCACGCTGGGAAGCGCCACACATAATGTGATCAAAGTAAACCTGCCGTGGTACAGTGTTCTCAGCTTGTGTGAGGCGTGACAGCGGCTGATAACAACAAGCTCCAGACCATGGCAGTGCATGTGCATATAATTCTGCTAGAGAGATTTTTCTAGAATGGTCCACAGTGTGCAGATACGGTTGCTGAGCTCCATTTATTTTGGGCATTTTTTTATTGATATAAAACATGATTATTAGTTTTATGGACCCACTGAACTATGGAGAGAGCTCCTGGTTGTGCAAAATCCCATTAATGTAACACAAGCTCCCGTTAGACTCTGGATTTCAAGCAGTTTCTGCTGCTTTGAAGGCTACTGAAAATATTGAGGTTGTCTGATTTGTCCCATGTTTTCTGTTTCTCCTCCAGTTTCATTTTTCATTCTTCTTCCTTTCTTCTGTCTATGGTTAGCAGTCACAAATGGAACCAAATGGCAGTTTTTGCTTCCGGTCAATTTTTGGCAGAGCCTGCACTCATCCTAGTGTGTAAGTGGTGTGCGTGCTGTTGGCCATTTTGCAGCACCTGTGTCCCCTTTTGCTCTTGGCTTGCTGTTGCTTTGTCTCTGCAACAATGAACCACTTTAATGGAGGGGATCGTGAGTCAGCTTGAGTAGGAAATTAGACATGCGGGTCATTTAGGGTAAGGGTTAAAGCTAAGGTTAGGGTTTGGGGTTAGAACTAAGTGTGTTCAGATCCTCTCCACTGTGGCTCAGGCCTTAGTAGGCCAAAACTCCCTGAGCTGAAATTGTTCACTTTATGTAGGTTTAATTTGTCTGTTGGTATTTATTAGAACAGGAAAAAAATTAAGCAATTGTGAAACAGGTGCGTATATATAAAAACTGGAAAGGTCAAAAGATTAGAATGCACTACAGGTTTGATATTGCAGTGATGCTAGCAAGTTCTAGAAGGGGATCCAGATATCTGAGAATTTTTCTGTCCTGCAGATCAAATGGTATTTCAGGAGTTTTAAAGTATTTGGGCTGGTGTGCGTGTTGTGGTTTGTGCTTGGTGCAGTATTCTTCTGGGCTTAAGAGTCCACTGAAGGGCTTGCACCTTCTGTGTGGTGAACTTGAGTCCCAGTGGGACTCTGCAAAAGGAGGATGGTGGAGGGGTGCGAGGCATGGTGTAATGTGTTTGCAGGACTTTTATAGGGGAAGGGAAATGACTGACAGATTGCTGGACGTATTCTGGTCCAGTACTCCCAGAAGTTTCAACTTTTCTAGCATAAGAAAGCTAAACACTTTGGCTGTCCACTTGTTTACGGGGGGAAAATGTAGTGATGGCAGCAATAAAATGTGCTTCCTTGTCAACGATGTAAGAGTCATCAGCCTGCTTTTCATAACTTCATCAGAAACTGAATTTAGGTTGTGGTTTAACAAGGTATAGAGGTGGACAAATTAAAGACATATTGGACATCAAGCTTGTAAGCTTATCCTATCACATTCCCAGAGTAAATGAATCTAAATAAAAGTGCCTGTAACAGCCTTTATGTTTATTTATTACTTAATGAAATACATTTCCAGCTGGCGTGTCCCCTGCTGCTGTCCCCACTGTCTGTTCTCTCTCCATGTCGCCTTTCATTTCGTGTTTACTCCTGCAGATGGCTGGTGTGGAATCTGGTGGTGACAGATAAGGCTGCCGGGCCGATTATCACTGTGATCGCCATCCCTGATGGCGTGCAGGGAAAAAGGTTGCCGTGAGCCGATTTGCAGGGGGTTGGACGCTGCTGATGTGTCTCTTATTGCTAACGTGTAAATACAAGCTGTTTCGCAGGACTGTTTCCCTCTGTTTTCCTTTAAAGGTCACACTGTTTTCTTCTTTTGTTGTGGCTGTTGGTTGAGAGCATTGGGTTTCATGGCACTGGGCAGAACATACTTTCCACTGGGCATTTTACTCGCTAGGATGCGAGGCCATTGGTGTAATCCGTTTGCGGTTCCGTTGAGGTCGCGCTGATGCACTTCTCTGTTGAAGACTTGTTCAGCACCTGTAATACCCAGCAGTGCAGTTGGGATTCCTCACCTTTCATCTGGATTAGGAGCTGCCGAATCAGTATTTAGCCCTGGCACCTGGACGCAGTGTAGTTATGCGGACGGACTTGGACCGCTTCTCCCAGCAGACACGCTCCACATCTCCACTTGCTGTATGTTATACGGTTTGTCTTTCATGACTGGACTAAGGGGTAGAAGGGGGCTTCAGTCATGTGATTGACTGCTCAGTCCTAGTAAATCATGTTTTAGGAACCGCAGGCTCCGATGGGGAGAACAGACACTGATACAGTCTCCACAATGTATTTATAAACAGACACCAGCAGGAGCATTTGAACGGTTTAATCTTTTGGTCATTCATTTGTCAAGAGCTTTTAACAATTTGGCAATTTTTTTAATACTGGCAAATATATTTAAAAAATAATTCTGCGAAGGTCTGCACTGATCATTTGAATGTCTGGTCGTGCAGATGCACTGGACTTACTCGTATCAAAATGGCCAAATATAAAAGTGCTGTGAGGGCAATTTCACTGGGTGCCATGAAGGTGAAAATGAAGCCTGTCTGTGCAGAATCCATTCATCCAGTTCCCTTTATCCCAGCCATACGCTTGTCATACATTTCGAAGCTGATATGCACGCCGAAGGGCTTCTCTCCAATATCTTTCCGGCGACGGCAAAAGCAAACCCTACATTTGAAAGTTATACCAGATTTATTTCATGCACATAACTCCTCTTTCCTGACACATGGACAGAAGAGAATCGAATCAGTTCAAGGATGGCATCCGCTCTCCCAGAAGAAATCGGTGTTTCATTGCTGGGAGAGATGATCTCTGCCAACCGGTACAGCACATAGCAGAACACTGATTGCCCTGCACATTATTCGGGTAAAAACCTTGTTACCAGACCGCCTGCACCTTCTCCTTATTAATGATGTCACAAGTCCATGTTCCCAAGAAAGCTGTCTTGCCTACAAGACTTGATCACTCCCTACACCTCAACAAGGACACTGCTCCTCCACCTCTGGCCACTTGGTGGTTCCACTCACGTGGGTCCGAAGTCAGAAGCCTGTTGTCAAAATGTGAATTGGTTTTAAACCCACTTCTCTCCTGATGTCCTGACAGCTGCAGAAACGCACATCACATCATCTTTGTACACAACCATGTGCTTGACAAATAAACTCTTTTGACTCTTTGATGATCTCCTTTATTTCCTATCAACTCTGTTGTGTAGCTACTTCTGCAATGTGGTGGAAAGGTGGTGCTGGGCAGACTGAGCATGCATCGACATTTCATGTGTCTGTATCTATAATTTCCTTATTAATTTGAGAAAAGCATCAATAAATGTAAAAGTAAACATCATAAAGGAGTCAGAGTAGTAGAGAGGTTTTACTTGAACAATCATCTCTAATTCACAACCCGGTGATGGAAGCTTTTGCAGTGTTGGGATTTTTTAATTAATTTATTTTTTATACACTTCCTGTCAAACAACTGTACACTCACAGCCAGGGTGCAGTGTTTGTGGCTCAGTGTGTATGCTTGACAAAGTGATAGGATCAAGACTCAAGAGTGTGGTATTTTTTGTGTCCATACTTCTGTAGTGACCGTTGAAAACTCCAGACCAGGACCTTATCCCCCAAGTGATCCCATCCCATCTCATCTTCACAACAGTTTAAAACCATTTGCTGTCCCCACTGATGATCACAGTGAACAAATGATCCAGATTTGGTTGTCATTCAGATGCCAGGTTTAGGCCTGTCGTGTACAGCCTTTTTTATTTTTTCTTTTCACAGTTGGTCCGGTTTGTCCGAAGAGAATGTTATTGTTCAGTTGCACGGGCTACTCCCCTGCAGGTATCACACCTGTACTGCAGTGTAGAAGAACAGGCCTCTTATTCGCTGTGCAAGACCCAAGTTCTGGTAATGAAATATATTCACTGAGGAAAAGTTCCAGATAAATCAAAGTGACTTGCTGTACTGCTTACACTTATTTACCCATTTAAAAAGTAAGGTAATTTTTGCAGTATTAATTCACGTAAGAACCTTGTACTCCAGCAGGAGATGGGGTTTGAATCTGGGTTGTTCTTGTTCAGAGGTAGTCTGTATGGATATGACAGCTTTAGCTGCAAGCACAAATTCACCCGTGTTCTCTAGATGTACAGTAGACTATGCAATATGAAAAACTGTAAATTGTAATATAGACAGCTTTGCATTGGGGACTGGTTCTTTATTATCGAAAGTTGAGTTGTTATCTTAAATTATTGCTGCTCTTCTGCCTAGAATGAATTTACATTCTGGTCTTTGGTATGTGGGGTTCCATTATCATAATCCTCAGTAAATGTTGGTGAAGAAATGCTCACTGGAAAACACAGGTGTGAATGAGACACATAGGGGTCCGTGTCTGCATAACTGTGCTGCTTGTCTCAATACCAGGTCTGCAGAGGGAAAGAGATTCCCAGGTGGTGTTCTGTTTGCCTCGCCTTCTACTTTGCTTATTTGTCTACCCATTATGCCCTGGGGTCGAGTCTGTTCCCTGTAGGTTGTAATTTCTCTATTTCTCTCTCCCGGTCCTCGTGTAATTGCATTTCGAGTGGCAGTGATGCATCACTGGCGACGTGGGGCTGATGGGGGCGGCTCCCGCCGGGCCTCCGCCAGGTAATGCACTCCGTCCCTAATGAATATGAGGTCAAGTGAAGCACGTGCACGGGGACCCACTCTGAAGACTCTCATCATCTACCTGGCAGTAATGGTGGGACGTGTCTCCACAGGAGATGGTGGAGGTATAGAACTGTCTGGCTGTCTAAATGGTTCCGCTAAGCTCCATAAGATCTGCTCTCATGAAATAACAATGAGAAGATGCTTCTTATTAGAGGATCAGGCATTTGCTCACATTTTGTAACAACCAAAACATTTGGTATTTGTATTTTCTTCTCTGAAGTGTTTTGGAGCTTGTATGTCAAAGCCAGCTGACTGCTGTCTCTAATCCAAACACCCCGGTGGGACTCTGCAGTGGTAGTAGTTTTTATTTTTTAAATCAGTTTTTATACAATTACAACTTTCCACTGTCAAGTGTCTAAAGAAGATGAAGAAGAAGAGGAGGAGAAGGAGGCCTTGAGAGTGCAACTATCACAGTGGGCTGCTGTAAACCAGTAAGACTGACATTCCATTGACACGGTGATCAGTTTTATTAATGTGTCAAGGATATGTCATTCATATCACTTAATCATATTTCAGCCCATTAATGATTTATTCATGCAGGGAGCAAATTAAAATGAAAACCTTTAATTAAATGCCAAGAAAAGCTGAGGAAGAGCTCTTTGCCAAGCATGTAGGAGATGGCCTACACGTCAGCCTCCAGACTCCGCTGTGTAATAAGTCTGTTGCTGGTACTTCCCAGTTAGCCCTGCTGCCAGGGGCTAAGGGTTTAAGCTGCTCAGTAGCACCTCCAACTGTATGGGTAGAATTGTTGGGCTTTGTTTTTGGCTGTGTTGCAAATCCCACCTGGAACACTTAGCTGATACCTTTCTCCAAAGCGGCTTACAACGACTTATCCACCGATACAGCTACACGATTTTTCACCAGAGTTATTTAGAGTAAATAGCTGGACATGGAAATTCAAAACAAGGTCTGTTGTGTTAAGAGGCAGCAGCGCTAACCATTCTGCATCAGTTGTCTTTTCCTGTTGGCGACCCTATAAACACAGACAGGCTCTCTGCTGTTGTTGTCCAAGTAGCTTAACACTGTGCGTCACTTAGGAAAAAAGTGTCAAATAAATGAATAGATGTGTTTTGGTGGCCTTGAAGGAAAGCACGATGAGTGAGAAGGAGATGGAGCTAAATCTTTCAGGCAAGTTCAGAGCAGTGTATCCACCAGCTACAGCTGCAGCGGTGGGAAGGTCTCTGCCCTGCCCACATCCTCACGGTGTCACCATGACCATCACTAGTCGTCATTGCAATGAACTTGCAGTGCACCAGCAGTCCAGAGCTCCAACGAGAACAGTGGCAACCGAATAATTCATTCGTGTGAAATGAGAGGTGGGCGCCCTGCCCTTGCTGCACGTTGGCTGTGGGGAAATGAATTGCAGGGCTCCATGTTGCCCTAAGCATAGCTCCATAACCGTGGTCTTTTGCAGCAGACGTGCAAGCATCGGGCCACCAGTGATACCTACACCTACTTCCTAGCACTGAACATATCAACTATGAGCTGCTTCAAAAGATATACCTTTCCATTTCTAAGCAACTCAAAAGTGAAATGACATCAATAACTTCTGATCCAGTGCCCAGGGCATTCTATCTCTCTCACACACACACACACACACACACACACACACACACACACACACACACAATACATTCTGTGCCACAATGTCATCATGAGTCGGGGGGGGGGGGGGGGCAGCAAAAGTGTAATTTTCTGTCATCTTAACATTTTCAGGGTTATAGGAATACATTGTTGATCTTCATCTTGAGTATAAGCCTAGTAAAAGTTAGACATTTTATTATATTGCCTTATCACTTTTAGCTTTTATCTGCTGGTGCCCCTTAGCACCAATCACCAAGGAGTTGAGGCCATATTTTTAATGGCGAGTCCTTCCCAGACAGAGTTCCAGCATGTGGTTGAGGACTGCAACTTCCAATAGATTCTTGTTCAGAATATACAGATTGGGGGACCACGGCTCCCATTCCTCAGGTGAAGACTGGCCCTGAGCCCAAAGCTAAAATTTTGAACCATCTATTTTTTTCCCAAGGATCCTGTTAAAGGGTATTTGCACCAACTCCAGCATGGGTTCCCTTTCAAAGCCAAAGTGCACCGCTGCAGGGAGCGGTGCTGTTTTCTCAACCCATTTTGGACCAATTTATACTATATAAAAATAACCGGCTTTCCTTTCAGTGGAGAGATGGCAAAATGCTGTTGATGAGGAGAGAAGAACACATCCATCTGTGGTCAGTGATTCATCCCTTAAGCAAGTTATTACAATGCAACCTCTCATTACTGAGTCACTGATAATAGAGTGGGGAAAAAATACCAAATCGTTCCTAATGAAGTTTTGTGCAGCCTTTATATTTAGTAGAGCTCATTTATGCTATGTATTTTGTACCGTGTGTCTTTAGCTGCATACATGTATGAAGCTGAAGCTTTTTTAAATTCATAGATTTAATGAATTTCTGCATAGAAAAGTGCACTTCATGCAGCAATAGCAGCCCATTGACTGTCTTCTTCTTCTTCTTCTTTCGGCCGCTCCCGTTAGGGGTCGCCACAGCGGATCAAAAGCTTCCACTTCCTCCTGTCCTCTGCATCTCTCTCCGTTATCCCCACCACTTGCATGTCCTCCTTCACCACATCCATAAATCTCCTCTTAGGCCTTCCTCTCTTCCTCTTGCCTGGCAGCTCCATCCCTAGCATCCTTCTCCCGATATATCTAGAATCTCTCCTCTGTACATGTCCGAACCAATGCAATCTCGCCTCTCTGACTTTGTCTCCAAACCATCTAACCTGTGCTGACCCTCTAATATACTCATTCCTAATCCTGTCCATCCTCGTCACACCCAATGCAAACCTTAACATCTTTAACTCTGCCACCTCTAGCTCTGCCTCCTGTCTTTTGGTCAGTGCCACCGTCTCCAACCCATAAAGCATAGAGCCCATTGACTGTAGAAAATTAAAATAATTTTTGTTAAAAATTGCAAACTTTTTTGCCTCTGTATTTTGTAGAATTTGCATTTCGCTTACGTAGATAGCCAGATGATATGGACAAATTGACAGACTTTGTTGGTCTTATTGTTGCTTTTATTAGTTTTTCTTTTTTATGCTGTTGCACAGAACAGTTTGTAGCAGATGAAAACAGAGAAGCAGTATAAAGCATAAACATGTTTCATATACCGTATAAATATCAGCTCACTTTTTGCTCATATTGTGTGAGGGACTGACTATTTCTGTGAGTAAATATGCAAGAAACAAAGGTTTTTTGAAATTTAGCAGAACAGGCACCTATGGCACACAAAGGTATGCTACAATGGTTGAAAAAAGGAGGACGATGAACTTGAGTTGTTCAGACAAAGTCTTGACCTGGGTCCCACTGACAGTCTGAGGAAAGAGAACTGCTCCATGAAAAATCTCCAACCTTGAGTGAGTCTGAGCAAGGGCAAAAGGGTAAAAATCTGGTGCTAAAGACTTACCTAAGAGAGAACTGGTAGGAACTCGCACACAAAAACTGGTATTTGCCTCTAAAAAAGTTGCTAGAGATGTACTGGCCGATGGAGAAGGGTTATCAGGACTCGTTGTTTTACGTGCCAAGAGGGACATTTTTTTCTGTTGGTCTTTTTCCAGATGATTGTGTGTAATGGATGTGATCAGATTAACACAGGGACTGTAAACATTCACAGAGGTGTAGAATTGCGGTGCACTCGAATGCAAAGTTTTATTCACAGTGACTAGTGCTGTATTTACCAGACTAAAGACACAAAACAAGACATTTGAATGCAAAGGGCAATAAGAGGACACTTTGACTGTGGCTGGATAGAGCAGGTCCTCAGGGGCTTTGTGTGCCATGAGAAAACCAAGCAAGACTGCAGTGAAAGCATCTGTCAGTTTCCCTCTTCAAGTCCACCTTGAAAAGGGAAAGAGAACTAGGGAACTAGTGGAGAACTAGGGTTCGGGGCAGAAGCCAGGCATCAACTAAGGGGGTCAATTAACATGGCGTTTTCATGAGGTTCTCCTCTTGCAGCCTGTGGCAGGATTAGGATGGTTTATGTTTTAAGGAAATGCAAAGTACATCACGAGCCCCAAAGTGAGCCACAATCGGAAAAGCTGCAAGCAGAAGGGCTTTTGTCAGTCTGAACTCTAGAAAAGCTTAGAAGAAAATGTCACAAAGGCTGATAGATCAAAACTGTAAAAATCAGACACGGGGGTCCGGCACTTGACTGGCAGCTATAATCAGGAGGCAGTCTGACTCCGATTGCTCACCATGCAAGGTGTTTGCTCACAAGCATATCATTACCATTTTTCAGAGGGAGATTATTTGTCTCGCCGAACTGTGTGGGTGACTGGGAGTGCTGGGCTTCATGCCGGGCCCATGAGAAACGTTTAGCTGGATGCGGGGGATGAAAAGCCCCTTCCCCAGCAGTCAAAACCCTTCGCCATCCCACAATCATCAGCCACGGTTTTAAACAGGTGAGAATGACGTTAAAACCTGTCTCTATAATACCTGTTTAGTCTGGTAACTGTTACATTATTCATACATGGTTTAGGTTAAATTCGAGACCCATATACAGGTCATTATGATTCTGTAATGTGAGCTTGTCATTGTCTCAGCTTCTGCCTTGTGAAATGACTTGGAACAGCTTATATCCAGTTCAGATGGCTATGTTTGCTGAAGGAATTCAGACTAAGTGCCTGGTTAAAGGGCGTAACAGCAGGGACCCCCATCTCTGGATTCACACTGTCATCTTCCCCCTCCCAAGTCCAATTGCTACCTGGCGCATTCTGCCTGGAGTTCCACTGCTGTGTATAGGGGTGGGGCTATGAAGGGATTGACATCGTGGGGGCGCAGCATGTGAAGTGCATCAGCTTAGTGTGAAGTGAACACAGGCAGCACAACGGTAGATCAGAACACAGTGCCAGCAGGGGGGCAATACACATCCTCTCCCTGCCTAAACCTCTCCATTTCCTGCCCTTTAAGTGCTTGTAGTACAAAAAAAGTGTCATAACATCAAGTTTCCAGGAAATCAGGTTACTTTAAACATGAATGGTTTTGGTTCTGTTTAGCTGTACATATTCCTTCTGACTTGCTGTGGTCAAAGTGTCACACTCACTCTTGGTATTGGTGGACTGGAGGTCTGTATTATCTGCAGTTTTGCCTTTATTTTCCAGGAAGCGGGACCTTTGGAGTGCAGAGTTGCATTTTTTTTTTTTTTTTGCTGATTAACAACAGAACCAACAGAACTGGGTCACAGCAACAGTCTGAGAGATGCAGAAACAGTTCACCAAGAAACTGCAAACTCATACAAATGCATGATCCAAAGGCAAAAGGTTTCAGTATTTAACAGGAGGGGGGGGGTTTAAATAGCACTGGCCAATAAGATCCCAAAGGGTGACTAGATATTCTGGAATTCATCTGACCTATTTTGCTCTTAAAACTGAACTTTTTAGAGGAAGAAAGTTGGATATTTTGGGCAATCAGATATTTGTTAACCGAGTTTCTGGTGTGGACTACAGCTGTGAAATACATTTGGAATGTGTAATAAGAGTAACCAACCTATGTTCCATAACTTCATCACAAAGAATTCAGGCTGTGGTTTAACAGGAATATATAAAGAGACTTGGAAATGTTTGTTGAAGATGCTTTGAATAAGTGAATGACCACAGAGAGAAGAGTTTTATAACCTGAAAGTTTGCTATAATAGGATGACATGCTTAGAACTGCTGGTACTTATAATTCAGGGCTCTTGAGGTTCAACAGTACATCATGAGCATAAAGGGAAACGTGATTGTCTTCTCTCTGACCCTTATTCCAGCTATGGCTGCTTTTCAACTGTTTTTACCTCCTTTTGCTTTTCTGTCGCTTTCCTGAATGGTTTTGTACAAATGAGCTGGTACCGGTTCTGTCGACCACTTGACCTTACGGAAACAAAGGGGCCACGTCGCCTGCAGGCAGTTGCTTCCCCATTATCTAACCATGTCTGAAAAGCACATCTTCCTCTGTGTCGGGAAAAGTGGTGGTCAGGTGGCCTGGTGCTGAGTCCCAGATGCCACCGCCCCTATGGGGCAGAGAAATGAATAGCAGATGAGGCCGCTTGTACAATGGCACGTGTCATCCCCAGTGCACAGCCTTGGATGGCGATGTGAGCGATGGCACCGAGTGAATTGCAGGTACACATGTAAATTAAACAATGTTTACCACTCATTACATGTGTGTTGAGCGAGATTGCCTGGTGGGGACTCAGCAGGGCTGCCAAACACTTTCTTAAAATAACGCTCATTTCTGACAGCACAATTAGGGAGTTGGCTGTGAAGTAATAATAAGAACGGCAGCCATGCTGCCTCTGCCTCATCATTATGACCACCGCTGACTGCGAACGGGGCTGCAGCTGCACCCACATCACGCTGCGCTCCTTCAGCTGCCGATTGCACCAGCGGGGGGTAAGCGGAGGAGGAGGGTGGCAATCGATGCGCTCACTATGTGTACAAAGCTCCCTGACCATTTCTGGCCTAATGCATTTATTGACCACTTGTGATGGATTTTTCCCATGTTGCCAAAAAAAATGTTTTATCCATCTATCTGTTTGTTTTGACCACTAGACTGTATTTGCCAGAATAGCTGCACCCCACCATATATATAAGGTTCAAGGTTAATTTTATTGTCATTCTGTCCTTATACTGATGTGCAAGAGAGAACAAAATGTTTCTTCTCTTTGATTACAGTGCAAAATGCAATAAACAGACAAGATGATGACACTGGGTGGCAGAGCTGAACTGAATAAATAAGCTGATAAATGGATAAATGGATAGAAATGGTTTAATAGATTGCAAATATATGAAAATTGCAAATATATGAGATCATAAATAGAGAACGTAAGATAAGAGGATCAGTGCGGTCAGTAGTGATGGTGCAATACAATTACTGCAGGTGGTTTGGATGGTGGGCAGTGAAGTCCTAGTGATGGACTGGGCAGTCTTCACTACTCCCTGCAGAGTTTCCATACCAAACTGTGGTGCAGGAAGTCAGAATGCTCTGCATGGGACATCTGTGCAAGCAAGTGTTGGGAAAAACACAGATTACTAATGAACATTTATAGTGGAATTCCTGACTTGTTTAGATGTCCCATGAAGTCATACTGATCTCTTGATATCAAAATGGCAGCTGATTGATGTGAAAATGCTTGTAGCAGTGCTGTTCTCTGGTGTATTGTAATGCGGCTTCCTAAATCACTTGTCTGTTGTCACTTTGTGTTTATAATGTCGCTCCATGTTCACCATCCTCCCCCTCTCAGACCCTGGTTTGTTTGTGTTTTTCATGTTAGCGACCAGGTAGCGATGCTTGCCCCTAAAGCTGTTGAACGATCTCAGTTCCTTCCAGTGAAACCACGCGTGTCAACAATATTCAAACCTAGCTCATTTTGTGTCTAGTTTCCATGTTCTCCCTGTGTTCACGTGGGTTTCCTGCAGGTGCTCTGGTTTCCTCCCACAGTCCTAAGAAAAGTGTTTCATGGGAACAGGACATTCAAAGTTGGCTATAGTGTATGTGTGTTGTGTTGCTCAGCTGTAATATGGATTCAGTGCAGAGTTTTGAGCACTACATGTTTATCCAGCATGTTCATCAGTCCTCCACCTTCTTTGCTGTGCTCCACTACAGCCCATATTCCCACTCTGCAGTCAACTCGTCTGTATTTATTGGACATGACAGCAATTGCTTGCCATGGGCAGCAGTTGACAAACATCTGTTTTTACTGGAACTCCATCCTTTGGGGAGCCTTCAAGGCAGATTGTGGAATGACTTATAATGAGAATAGGAAGGTTTATTAGTTTTTGTGGTTTTTATTTATTATTTTGTGGTCACAATCATCCTTGGGATTTTTTGTTACACCTATTTCTGTGATTAGGGTTTTAAATGGATAGTTGTTGCACTGCAGTGTTCAGACCGGTGTGGAGGCAGATGCTACCCAGAACTTCTGCTTTATATCTTCATCATGTGTTACAATCTGGCTCAGTCTATGTGAAATTTGGATGTTTCCCTGTGTCTGCATGGGTTTCCTGCAGATGTTCTGGGTTCCTCCTGTCATCCAAAGAGATGCGGTTCAACTTAATCTGTAAATTGGTCATAGTGTGTGGTCATATGTGGCATCCCATCCAGTCAGAGCCCCATGATTCCAAGAGAGGCTGTGGACCCCCACTACCTTGGCCAGTATAAATGGATGGTTGGATGGGATATCAGAATAATTTGGATTGCAGTACACTGTCATCTTTGCAACATATTTGCACGGGGTGGGGATTGACCCCTCTGGCCACAGTATTTAATTTTAGCTAATGGACGTACACCAGAAGTGTATTGACAAAGCAGTGTGCTGCAGAAAATCTCACATGCCAGCCCCCTGTGGTACAGCAGGAGACCGCCAGGGTATTTAGGGCAAAGAGTCAGTATTGACAAAGACTGGAAGTGGCATGGTTTTTCCTGTGGGTTTGAGAAGAATTTACACTGCAGGCTGCTGCTGGCCAAATCCAGGAACACGAGGCGCTTCTTGGGTATCTCTGCAAAAAAATAAATTAACCAAATCCACTGTACCCAAGTAATAATACATTACAGTTGTGGCCATTTTTGAGCAGTGGAGCTTATCTAACTTTTCCTGATGTTTCTAATGCCTCAATGTGCAACTGTCTGAGCTCATCCTGGGTTTTGGGGAATCCATCACACACATTCATCCGAATCTGGGGGGCAGCAGGGCCTGTTATGGTTGTTGTGTGCCCCTTATGGACTCAAAGGATCCAGGTTTAATCCCACCTCCTGGTGTAGTATCCTTTATCAAAGTACTGTATTTACCCTGAATTTCTACAGTAAGAGTTACTTTATAAATGGATAAATCATTTAACTTAACACTGTAAGTCACTTCAAGGAAAATGTTGCATAAATAAATGTGAATCTCAAATCATCTGTGGTTTACAGAACAAAGCTAGGCTTAAGTAAAAACTAAATAATGTCTAACTGCATTAATTCAAGCCATATATTGAGTCTGCTGTCTAATTCTGTCGTTGGAAATGTGAATATCTGTGTAGGTGAACGTTTTGTTTTGTCATTATTTACAATTTGCTGGGAAACACTGCAGTGTCAAACAAACCAACCAGCTGGGCACATTTCATGAAAATCAGTTGACTGAGTCACTGACCAGCCTACTTGGTTCTTGACCAGTTTGTGCAAATTGAACACGAGGTCACCAGTGTGACTGTCTGCCTGTAGTTGGTGTTGGGTGCTATCCTGCAATGGGCAACAGGGTCACTCATATTACTAGGACGGATACAAGACACTAATTTGTTTAGCCACCTGGCCCACATTCTACCACCCGGGTCACTCTGTCGTCCACATTTTCCTGCTGAGCTTCTTTGTCCTGTACTTGAATCCTGGAGAATCATGACTGCTTTGACTAAAAAAATTTTTGGCAGCATCACTTTTTGAGTCAGAAACAGCAGCAAAACATTAATTCAGATTTGCTTGAAGGTAACAGAACAAATTCAATAAATTACTAAATATACACTTCTGTCACCTCTTCTCCTTTCAAGTAATGCAAACATATAACTGATCAAAACAAATTATTAAATACACATTTCTCATTTTTGGTCTTTCCAGCTTGTAACACATTAAAATGCTACAAGTTCTGAAATAAAAGTCTTTTTATCCTGAGTAATGTAACCAGTGTAAGCGATGGAACAGAAGCTCAACAGCTACCGTAAGGACGGGAGGACAACAACAGTAAGGATTTAGTGCTGTTAGCATAGCAACACCATTGAGGGATCTGGGGTTGTCTTCTTTGGTTATATTGCTGAGTAGAAGATATGTCAGGCACGTGGATTCCCATTGTTGCTAGAAACTCAAGTGATCGCTCTGAGATTTGTACACACTGCCGTTTGATCCTCCTTCGGTGGCAATGCAGATTGCCCAGCAGACAACCTAAAAAGCTGCTTCATTTGCACTAAGCCTGGATTGAAGGGCCTCTGCCTGTTTCCTTCCTGCATTGTTGGTGGTTGACTGTGTCCTGCCGTGGCAGCCAGGGTCCTACAAGAGCCAGAATATCTAATGGACTATTTTAACCATACGGTGTAATTCTCATGTGTGGTTTCCAGAGCAGTGCAGCAGATGCCGTAGTGGTTAGAGCCACCACCTTTGACCTGAAAGATACCAGTTTCACATCCCACTTTCTATTTAGTTCCTGGGATGTTTTTAATGTCCCTTCAGTCTCAGTTAAGCTCATGTCGGTGGTTTCGGTGCTTTTGCAGTATTGACTTTTTAATGGTCTCTTTGTGTTAGGGATCCAATGCTTACCAAATAACTCACCCTTTTACCCCTTTTTTAATACTGCCTTTCACAAAATGAGATGAGAAAAGGGAGGCCAAAAAGCTAAATCATTATTTGCTTGTCTACCTTTACAATGTTTTTTTTTTTTAAATAGATTGTTCTGGTGCAGTCTGTTGTCCTTACTTTTTGTGTGTTAAGGGTGTTGGCTTGAAGTCCCTGTGTGTACATAAGTGTGTATGTGGGTTTATAAAATCAATAGCAGCTTGTATTACATTACATTTTTACTACAAATGCAGCTTGTAGCCAATACTGTACATGCATGTGGGTGCCTGCTTTCTAAAACCTTTGAAAATGCCTTTGAGCAATGCAAATAAAATATAGTGCTCCTTAATGATTTAGAGAAAGTGATTTTTATGCTATTTATTTTTCTTGTACTACAGAAACTTGAAGCAAGGACTTAAATTAAATCAAGAACCATTAGCTCAGGTTCATGTCCTGTGTCTTAGCTACTGTGCCACCTAAATGCCTTTCTTTGCATCTATTTATCTATACGTACTTGTATGTACATATTATATAAAAATATAGGCATGCTTTAGTTGGTGTTCTTGTGTGTTGTCATGTGGTCTGTTCAGTGTACTGTACACTGTGGTCCAGGAGAAACAACAATTCATTCTCTTTTGTATGTCTCTATAAGGGCAGAATGACAACACAGCAAACCATGAACTTCGAACCTTGAATTAAGTGCAGTCGCATGGCGTCTCTGACAGCAGAACACCCGCTTGGGGCAATGGGGGTTGGGTAAACGTGTATCCGGGGCAACCGCATCTGCACATGCTGGCATTTTCACTAGTGAAAGGAGCCTGGGTGACTGCTGCACCAGACAAGCAAAACATAGTGCTTCCCATCACCTTTTTTAACAGAGGCCCCCTTCGTTCCTCCCTCCTCCCTCTGCCTCATAGCGACTCAAGATGAGAAACTAAATTCCCTTCTCATCATTTATTCTCTGAACAGCTGGGAAGTGGGAACATGACCAAGTTATGTTTTTACCTTTTACTAGGTGTACAGCAGATGTTCCTACTCATTTTGCCAATGCTACCAAACCCTTTATTTCTTCTGCACTTTATGCAGTAAAAGTATAATATAAAATATTATTTTTTTCTTTAAATATTTCAATATAAATTAGATATTGTCCATTAGACTAAATAAATAAATATAAAACAAATAAGACTACAGTCTACTATGTGTTAATGAACAGTATTTATTTACTACCTTTGTCCAAGGTAGTAAATGTCAGGTTTATTTATATACTTTGCTACTTAGAGTTAGTTGCGCATTTGTAAAGCCGGGCTGCTTTTAATGGAGCAGTTCCGAGTGATGACCTTGATAAAGAGCACTAAAACTAGACAGGGGACTTGAACCTATGGCCTGTGATTTTAAGCCAATAGCTGTGCCCACTAAAGCACCTGCTGACCCAAGCAACCAACTACAGCATTGACTCCTCTTTTATGTTACAGCTTTAGCCAACTGATTTACAACTGTAGAAATGCTGGATATTTTGTTGGAAAAATGGCTTATGTCATTTTGCAGAGACAAAGTTAAAACATTACATGAGAAAATTCAAAAGTAGCAAGAAACATTTGACAAAAATCCAACTTACAAGTATTAAAAGTACTTGAGTAGAAGAAAAAAGTACTGTATGTACTGTGAAGAGTTCACTTGCTCCAGAAATATATGGAAATTAATTTATATAAATTTAAGTTCATGTAATAGAGTAAATGTAACATGGACCTACCCACTTCTGTCTGTGTGTACTTGTTTATTTTTTTCCCCAAAGCTAGAACTATATTTGCTAAGAATTCAGTGTCACATGACATGTATAAAGTCAGCAAAAAGTACCCAGAAGATGGATAACTCACTTGGTTTGTTTGGCCCTAGCTGACTGAAAGGCTTTGCTCTAAACCTGACAGTGGCCTCATTCTGAAAGCTATGAAACCGATACTATCAACATAAAATGGCAACTGAGAGGGAACCCCAATCGCACACCGTCACGGCATTTTTTTCCAGGAATTTTTACAACCTGATACCCTTCCCGACATCGACCCTGATCATTTACCTGGGTTAGGTGCCAGTACGGAGGAACCAGCGGCTGTATAACACACATACACACCCTACGGACATTTTACAATAACCAGGTACCCTGAAATGCATGTATTATGGAACAAAACCCACACAAACACAGGGAGAAGATGCACCCCCCCCCCGAATGCACTGCACTGGATTCAAACCCATGCTCAAACATTCAGCTGGTACAGAGAACCCCTATAAACCCTGAAATCGCAGAAAGTTCTGATCCTTCACAGTGTGCCGAATTTTCATCATTTAAACAATAGTACTTTCAATTCGGTGTTAGCCAAACTGAATTCAGCTCCACTTCACTTCATAGACATATTTTAGAAAAACATTTAAAAAGGATGCAGTTATTCACTGACAATTTGTGATCAAGAGGCAATCAGCTGGATGTGAATGGCTTGAAATTGCCTTCTAATCACACAGCAAATGACTGGGATTTTGGGGGGCTCCCGCTGTACTGCGTTCATCTCCGCAGTCACCTGTTAGACCCAGTGCTGCGTGTTTGTGTTTCCTGCTGTTTTTGCCATGTTTCATAACCACTGAACATGTCATAATCGGCACAAAGCAGTTTTTAATTTTTTTTTTTTTTATTTAGCAGCAGCACAGGTCTCTCACATTATATGCCGCTGTGATTCATTTAAATTTATGTCAATTCATTTAGTAGATGCTTTTTCTCCAAAGAGGTAGACTGTATTGTTCCTGCCTACTCATACACAACCTTTTTCACATTTTTTTACACTTTTGGTTTGAGGCTAACTGTGTCTGTATTTGGTCTTGTTTGATGGCTCTGCTCTACAGATACTTTAATGTGACATTCTGCCACATAATTAATTTGCTTATTTTATTACTGTATTTCAACACAGAGCCAGAGACCCTAAAGGTGGTATTGACCAAATCATGGATAAGGGGAAGGAAAAAAGGCTGTGAAATATTTTGCGCAGCAAGTCCAGAGCCACAAGCTTCGGAGTTTGAACCAGCAGCTGTTATGAGAGTTATTGTGGAGCAAGACCAGCTGTCAGTCATGTGTTATGATTGTCTTGGGCACCCGGCTGGAGCTTAGGCTCACTCTGCTTCTTCTAGGCCAATAAAATATTTGGGCCGAGGGTGACGCAGCTTTACAGCTGAGCACATACATCCATAATTTATTTGTCTATCAGGCTTCAGCAAGTGGGAAGCCATGAAAGAGGAGCAGCCAAACAGAGAGCAACTACGTGGTGATGGCATACTGCATGTAGCACAGTGTACATCTGCAGCATATACAGAAATTCTTTGTTTTGCTTTCCCTTTCTATATGTGATATATTTAACACTAGCAACCAAAGCGGTACTAGTAAAATATGCAGTAACCGTATGGCTTCAATTGTCCCAATAACCAGCAGTTCTTGTCCAGAGAGAATACATTTTATTACTGTTAATCTGTACATATGGAAGATTTTTGTCTAACAGTACAATATTCCAAGTCTGGATGATTCAAATGAACTGTGCAGCGAGCGCAAACAAAAAAAGGTATCAGTTATACACTATATGGCCAAAAGTATGCGGACAGCTGATCATCACCCCATATGTGCTTGTTGAACGTCCCATTCCAAACCCATAGCCGTTAATATACAGTTGTCCCCCGACTCCATATTAATTATAACAGGCCCCATTCCTCTGGGCAGGCTCTCCACCAGATTTTGGAGCACGACTGTGGGAATTGTGCCTATTCGCCAACAAGAGCATGAGTGAGGTTGGGTGAGAAGGGCCTAGCTCGCAGTTGGTGTTGGGATTGAGGTCAGGGCTCTGTGCAGTCACTCAAGTTCCTCCACACCAACCTGACCAAACCATGTGGTTTGGATAGGCAGCCGTGAAAAAATGAGTTAATCGGATCCGTAGATTGGACAGCAGGAGTGACGTTTCGATAGGTCTGATTTTCCACTCCTGGTCATCCTTTTCTCGCATGGCTGTTCTGATACTGCACCATAATCCAAAATCTCCCAGGCCAGAATAACCATCGTCGACCCTGGTCTGCATCTTTGTTCACATTCCGGTAACTGTCAGCATCATCTGCATTTTTTGGCATTTTCCCCCACATGAGCTTACCTTAAAATAGAGGAATGACTCAAAAGGAAATGATGATTCACAGCATACCCAGGTGTTTGTCAGGGTAATGTACAGTCAGACTTACTAGCAATTTACCAGGGTTGATTGAAATTTTTGTATGTTATTCTTCTCATTTTGTATCTGAAGGTTCCTCTGTATTCGGAACCTTTTATTTTCCACAGCCTTTACAGACTGCATGGTTCCTGCACCAAAGATGCACAGCAACTATTTTTTAGATACTTTTTCTAAGGCAGAGTCCTTTTCCTCTCTTTATCAGATTATTACAAACTGTGCTTGGACCACTACATTCACTCTTGTGTTGCCATTCTTTAGATGCTTCCACCATCTGAATGTTTCTGACCATTGTCACAGCTTTATTGCCCGATCAAAGAAATTTCACTTGTGGCAAAATAGGTTAAACTCTTGGGCATTACAACTCAAGGACTAACCAGGAAACAGTCCTCCTAGTGATGCTCAGTCACAAAAACCTTGCCCTCAACATCCACAATCAGCATGGGTGTGCTGCAGCCACTGTCCATACTTTTCAGCCAACCCTCATGTAACATTACAAAGTTTGGCAATGGACTCAGTTAACACGAGGCGTAGGAATCATCACCACAGACAGGGGACCATATTTAGAGGGCTGCACACTGGGTATGGTCCTCAGTTGCCCAGGAGCCTCAGGTGCATTGCATTAAAGTTTCAGTGTATGTCCCCAACTAACTGTATTGCAACCTAGGAAGCATCGCAAGGCCAGACCTACTTCTGGCCATGACGGCACATGTCTCTTATTACCCAGCTGAGTATTTTTTACTTTTCCTTAGAGGGACAAAGTAGCAGTGATTTTCTGCCTGTGATCAACCACACAGGTCCAAACTGAAGTCAAACCCTGTGGAAAGGGATTCTGTTTGTGACCTCCAATGGTGGTTTGGTTGTCTTTCGGTCCTACTGTGTACATTTAAATTTTTCTCTTTCAGTCAAGTACGGATGTTTTTACCAACAAAAACACTCAGCTGTTACATACGAGTTGAACCTTTGCAGAAGTCTCTAAGAGATGTGTGGATTGCCAAACACCTTGCTGTGGGTTCTGCGACTGCTGGCACTGTCTCTGGCAAGCAAAGACACATAAATGATTCATCGTCGGGCTTTCATCCCAGGAGGTACCCATGCTTATGCATGAGTCCACCTGGCTGGGTGGTTCTGGACCACAGAATCTCTCCATCTGTGCTGACATTTCAGACTCTTGGCACTTCCAAATACCAATGTGCCGTAACCATGAATTGGCCACTTCTGCTGCTTCATGGACTGTGAATAAGAAGGCCTGGTCTGGAGTTTGAGCCTGTTGCTTCCACAAGGATCCAGGTGTAATGGTAATGTCAAGGACCATTTTTTTTTAACCTCACACTTTGAAAGGGTTGTCTGCAGTCTGGATTAGTAATTCCAGGCTGAGATCACCATAGCTTTGCTCAGTTTCTACTTGGCACCTGTCTGTTTAGACAAGTACATGTTGCGTCCGTTGAAAAATGGAAATTCCTACCACTTTGTCCATCCAAACATTTCCTCATCCTACCACAAAACCAAGAGGAGCAGGATAGGAGGTTGGACATGTGGCCCCTGTGGCCTACAAAGAACTGCCAGTGTAGCGACTGCTGCTCTCAGCTGTTGCTGGCGCCATGCCCCTGCTGAGGAACACAACTGTGATGTATTAGTAGTCGTCCCATGAGGCCACAGCCGTCAAGCTGTTCAGTTGTTCAGCGCAACCAGAACCTGCAGGTACTGTGGTAGTAAAGAAGTGGCTGTTAACAGATTTTACTGTGACAGGAATCATCTGTACTTGTTTTGTGAAATAATACAGGACTCAGAAATTCTCCATACTAAAATAATCAGGAATAAATTGGAACTAAAATCTTTCAAAACTGTTCACTTAAATGTACGTGAGCAATTTGCATTTTAACAGCTCAGCATTAATTTTTAGCTTAAAAATGTATGCTTATTTGCAACTGTTTTTCCCTCCAGGGTGCAGTAAGGGAGTCTGCTCATAGGTTCTCCAGACACCAGCACATCTCTGGTGATCCACACATTTGTGCCCCCTTAGGACACTGCTGTGTTTTTTCAGCATCGTGTATTGGTGTAGAGCAGCCTGCACAAGCAGTTTAAAAGTTGCCTTTTTCCATCAGGTGGATGCAGTAAATGACCGTGCATTCCAGATGCACCGGCTCGTTTGTCCAGGACTGACTTTTGGCATTGCGGCCATAATAGCCAGAAAAAAGTCGGAGAAAAGCCAGGCACGTGTGTATGCCAGGCAGCAGCAGAGCCCCATATGCCCACGTTATGTATTATTTTGGCGATGTGGCAGATGCTTTCACTCAAAAGCAGCTTTACACTTTTATTCAGCAACACAGCAGGATGCTGGTGATGCAAGATGGTTTAATTTCATTGCTTAAGGATGAAAAGGCAGTTTCCTCCTCACACTGAAGCATGAAGATTGGAGTTGGGTAAAAAGTCATCCTCTTTAACCCCCAGTAACAGTTCCCTGGGAAATGTTGCATGCAGAAAATTAGGAGACAAACAATGGCAACTTAATGGCTGGACAATTCATCACAGTTCATCTGCCCAAATAACCATGGTTATAACTCTAACCATAAGGTTTTTGTGAGACTTTTTCACACGTTGGTTACAGATAATAATCAGGTGTCGTGCTATTTGTAAAAATGCTCCCAGAGAGTATTAAACATTGTAAACAGTTACATAGATCTTTCACACAGATGAACGCAGTGGAAGTGTGTTAAAGCACATCGTGACTCGGGTCCTTGCCAACTTGTGGGGAACTCAAGGGCAAGTTACCCTGGCAACAGCCCTGGTTCCAACAGCATCCAGGTGTCTTTCATTCTACACCAGGTTTCTGGCGGTGTTCTTGTCAGTTCCGACTCCCAGAACTTGGTCCTCTCCGCCACTCAAGTTAACATGCTGCACCAGGAATAGTTGGGGGGTAGCAAGGGGTCCTTAGTGTGTGAATAGACTTGCCATGGTTTTGCAAGAGGTATCCTAGGTGATGGGGTCTGAAGTAAACTGTGTCATCTCCCTTTGCATTTTTTTTGGCCCTCTGCTCTCAGTCTCTGCTCCCTGTGGTGGGATTTAAGAGCACAGTGGGGTTTGGAAGAGACCAAAAGGTTTGGATCTCTGTAGCATTTGTCAAGGGTCCTGCAAAATGAAGGCGGGGTCGCTCGTCTAAACCTAACACAGCTTCGCTCCATGAGGGCCGCATCGGTAATGTCAACCCGACACTACTTGGGAAGCTACAACTTTCTCTTGCTTTGCTATTAAAATAATCCTATTGTCAGTATGTGAAATCAGCTAGGGAGAAATGAGAAAGTGTAAGAAGTTTTATATGTTCAGCCTGCTTAATGAGATCATGGTCATATAGAAAGATTAACCCAAATGAGCTTCCCACTGCATCAATGAGCACTGAGCTATTTTAGGATGCTTCACTTGAAAAGGCTCCTCTAGTGTTGCGGCACATGGTAGGCCCTTCATACCCGGTTGGCTCCACTTCCTATTCCCCACCCGTTATCCCCAGAAGTTGGATCGCTTAGTCCAGAAGACGAACACTTTCCACATGTTCAAGCAGTATGATCAGGTCACGCTTTTTTCCTTCTTTGGCGAATATTCTGAGTCAGCTTCCTGTTTCTAAGATCTTCGTCACCAGGGCCATTTGGTGCAAGTTCTCTGCCAATTTGTTTTCTGCCGTTTGGGAGTTTCGGTTTTCTCCTCGCAGAAATAGGCACGCGTAGAAATGGGTGAAAATGAAATCAGCTCATGCTGGGTTAGGGCTCGGGTGTGTGTGGGCACACTAGGGCGGGATTAGGAATGCCGCCAGTTTCTATTTACACTCAATTCGCAGTAAATGGATTCATGTAAACGACTGGGACTGCTGCAGTGCAACCTCAGTTAAGCCTCAATCTTAAATTGGCATCTTTTATGTAATTACAGTATATTAGTTATTTGAATACCAGATGTCTGCATCCAGTGTGGCTGCAAAAATTTCATTTGTGTGCAGTTTTAAAAATAAATAACTCACAGAAGTCTGTAAGCACTGCTTGGTTTACTTGCTGATGGGATGCTTTAGAGATCCTGGCTTTTTTTTTCGTCCCAGGACCTTGAAAAGACAACCTTCTGCATACCAGCCCACTTCATATACTTACATGGGGTTCATGATCGCCAGCGCTATTCACCGTGTCTCTGAGAAGACTGCAGGCCATTGGTTCCCAAATCCAGAGTTGTGAGAATGTTTCTGGGACTTGTAGGATGGTCTCAGAAATATTCCAGCATTATGAAGGGGTTGACTTCACTGGATTATTGAAATAGTAATAAAAGTAGAACAGTTGCGGATAATATAACATCCATACACACTTCATATAATAATGTCTAAGTGCATTCACATACAATAATTGTATTTCAAACCAACCAGCGAGGTGCTTGTCAAGTTTCCCTCTTATCTGAATGCGATATTATAGATGGCGCTGTCATTTTAGTCACCTCAGAGGAGCTCATTGCTAGAATGATGCACTAACATTTTTACCTTTTGAGAGCTTTGATTGCAGACTATAGTCTCATTTTCATGTCAATTTGTTTTTGATTTTGTGCAATGAAAATCTCAGCATCCACATCAGTATACATGATTGTAAATGTGACCTCCTCCCACAGTCAGCCAACATGGAGGGCTGACCACTCGGCATTGAGACTGGGTTGTTACCTCTGTTTTACTCATTACAATAAGGGGACACTTTTTGGGGTATTTTTAGTGCCACTGTGTAGGAGGGGCATCTCTGCAGATTTCACCTCTGACAACAAACACCAAATGCTTTTTCACTTCTGGCCCCCGTCACACATGCAGCTTTTCACCAACTGCAAGTGGCCACCAACTAGTATCTCAGATAGCACTTTTTCCCAGCATGTCATCTGCCAGGGCCTGGTGTGGGCTGCCTGCCAGGCAGGAAACAGGAGACAGCAAGGAGAAATTGGATTACTGTGATGCAGCCTCAACAGCTGCACACCATGCTAACAGCTGCATTGCCTAAAGAGGCTAGATTCAGTTTCACTGAACTGTTGCCAGGAAAGGTAGCTGCGCTTATGTTTTCTCTTCTGCCCCCTCCTTTCCTACCTCTGCGAGACAAGGGTCCCATGTTGGAGATCACAGAGAGGTGTTCTTCTTACAGTTGTTGACATGCAGCCCACAGAGCCTACAGAGAAAAGAGTGATGGATCAGACCTGCAAGCAAAAGGCCAGCTGTTTCCTTTCTCCTGCTGGGTCCCCTGTTCACCAGGTGCACCAGACACACAGTTTCCGTCAGGTCTGGGATGGGGGGCAGCTGGGGGTTGAAGGGTTTCTGTCACAGATTTCAAATCCCTCAGTCCCTGAAACCAGTTTGTGGAGGGCATGATGGACAACCAGGTGGCGGTGGCTATCTGTAACAGAATCAGTAACATGATTTTCTTTACCCCCCACCTTTCCTGTATTTTTATAACATCTTTTAAGCATGTTTTAGTATTGATAACTGCTAGATAGCAATTGACATCCTCTTTCTCATTTGAGAATTTGGAAACTACTACAGCACAGCTGTACCAACCCTTCCCCATATATCAGCATAACAGTATCCTGCCACATCTGCTTATAAAATCTTGTAAGTCAGGGATGTAATTACCTTTACAGCACAAACTTTTAAAATTCCCTCACTGCCCCTTCCTATTTGACATGTTTGGTTGTAACTCGGCAAAGGCTGTTAAATAGTTTCACTCATATATGCAAGAACTTGTTGAGTTCAAATGCATTATGTACCTCATACAGCATGGCGTTGCTGTCATGTTATACATTTTCCTGTTTATAATTACAGGAAATTTTGTGTAATAGTTACATGACCATACTTTAAAGTGGAACTCAAATTGTTGAAAAAAAATCACATTTGGTGGGTAAGTGTCATAAATGCCACCATTTTCCAACATGGGGTTAAGATTTGTTTCAGCCGAGTGATTGGTTAGTAGGTTAAATGAAGCCTTAATTTGTTTTAGAAAGTCAGTTAATTTAAATATTATAAATTATTTCTAAGCATACAACTCAACATGTTTTTTTAAAACGTTATACACTGCCTGGCCAAAAAAAAAGTCACACACTCTATAATGTTTTGTTGGACCGCCTTTAGCTTTGATTACGGCACACATTCGCCGTGGCAACGTTTCGATAACCTTATGCAGCATCACAAAATCTATTTCCATCCAGAGTTGCATTAATTTTTTTGCCAAGTTTCTTGTATTGATGGGAGAGCCGGACTGCTGCGTAAAGTCTTCTCCAGCACATCCCAAAGATTCTCGATGGGGTTAAGGTCTGGACTCTATGGTAGCCAATCCATGTGTGAAAATGATGTCTCGGGCTCCCTGAAGCACTCTGTCACAATTTGAGCCCAATGAATCCTGGCATTGTCATCTTGGAATATGCCCGTGCCGTCAGGGAAGAAAAAATCCATTGATGGAAAAACCTGGTCATTCGGTATATTCAGGTAGTCAGCTGACCTCATTTTTTGGGCACATAACGTTGCTGAACCTAGACCTGACCAACTGAAGCAACCCTAGATCATAACACTAAGTCAAATCCAGGTGGTGATTTTTTTTTGGCTAGGCAGTGCATAACACGACTACCACGTCAAAATGATAAAAAAAAAATTGCATTATGTGAAACACTGAAAAGATCAGTTATGCAAAGCTCAATTGAACTGTGATTTTTATAAAAATTTAATGATGTCTCACCTTGGTTTCAAATGTAGACTTTTTTTGGTGGTGAATACGTTCTGTGTAACTGGTCATGAAGGCACTGGACTGTGGTAGTGGGAAGTCCTAGAGTTCATAGTACATAATGGTTTAGAATTCCTTAATTCTAATACTTCAGAAATAAGGAGCAGACTAATTGGTCAGCCAGTCAAGATCTAAAGCCCCCCGACCTTCATTTCTCCATTACTCGTGACATTCCCATTTACAGATTTTCCAGGTTCTTTTATCATTCCCAAGGTCCTGTGCTGCTGTAGCCAGAGGGCCCCAAAACACCTAACTTGAGTTTACTGGCCTGAAAGTGGAGCCCTTCCTCCTTTTCGTAACATCACCGCTAAAAATAGCAGAATTTTGTTTTGAAATCCTTATTGTAGCACGCTGTCTCATTTAGCAGTTGATTTGTTAAACTTAGCAGCGTGAGACAAGCAGGAGGTTGGTGCACGCCGAGCGGAGCGCCTCATCTCTGACGCCTCTGTGTTATTTCCATTTGCTCGCGGTGCTGTCTTGGTTCGCTGTGATCTAAATAGGCCCATAACAGGCTGCAAATAAACACGTTTAGATGGGAAAATAATTAACGGACAGTTGTGATGGATTTGAAAGCCGTATCGCATCTCTGAATCAGTTAGGAAAGTGGGGGAAGGAGGCAAAGAATTCAGGGGTTGTATAAACAATACATAGTTTCACACTTGTCTGTATTTATTCTCTGCCAAAATATACCGCCTGAAGTTACACTCCTGCCTGGGGCAGATGGCTGGTTAGCTAAGATTTTTCTTACAGTCTGGGGGTGATGTCCATCACCTGAGCCTCCACAAGTTGGATTTTGATGAAGTCAATCTGTCACAGATCCAGCTGCTCATATGGTTCCAGAGGTCTGAAAGGTTTCTATGGCTTGCAGCCTCGCAGTGCCGCCCTTCATCCTCAGGTGATCTCTCAACTCCGAACTGTTCACCCCTGAGTTGCTCCAGCTCGTGGAGGAAGACTGATCATGTCTCTACTATATCTCTGTACATCTCTGTGTGTGTGTGTGTGTGTGTGTGTGTGTGTGTGTGTGTGTGTGTGTGTGTGTGTGAGCAATCTTCATGTTTGCATCAGTACTCCTGCCTGTCCAAGCTTTGCCAGAGACCAAATTTAAAAATTTCAAAATGGCCAATAATGGTAAAAAACACAAATTTCAGGTCTGTGACTTGAAACACAAAACAATTTTTGTACTGAAGATCAAAAAGCAGATTCAGCTTTGTAGACATAGAGATTCAGTGGGAAAAAATTTTTCACAAAATTTATATTAACAAGGAGGCAAAAAGTGCACATGTATTTGTCGCTCCTTCAGTCTGTGTTTAGGTGTGTATTTTTGTGTGATCTGTCTGCATGTTTTCATGTGTTTTGCTTGCTAACAACATCATATATGATAACGCAGATTGCTTTGTGTCCGTGTGTACATGCATCTTCATTTCTGCCTGTCAGGGTCCACATCAGTGGTTCTTTAGCACAGAGGTTGGACATTGGTATTCCACCCAGGGCTTCTCCAGGCAGACAGGGCCTTTGGTACCCCAAATCCCAAGGCAAGACAAACCTGTTTGTGCAGAGAGGGAAAGAATTAGTTCTCCTGCAAGAATTCTTCACAAATGAACTTAAGCAGGTTTAAAAGGCTCTTTTCAGGAGGAATCGGTGTTTAAAAGCTTGAGTGAATCAAGCCCAGTAAGAGTCTTGCGGATGAGTTTTGAGTGCCGGAGATGGTATGTTCATATTGATTTTGCTAGAACACGAGAGGCCTCTTATGTGACCACATGGGCCTTTTGAAGTCAGATCAGGCCCTAATGAAAAGCAGAATACAGAAGAGCAATTATTTCTGCACTGTGTTGTGTAGGCGTGGTCTTCCGTTCCCAGTAGCTTGGGGTCACATGTGAGCAGTTTCATCTCTGAAGTCCTGTTTCTGAGCTGTTGTCCCATCTCTTCAGCATGGTTGTTCAGGGAATGCCACTGTGGATACCACTCTGCTTGGGATTTGAGTTAAATGGGTCCCTGAAACGCTTCAGATCAAGTTGCAAGGCCAATCCTGACTATCCCTTCGCCCCCCACAGACTTGCCTTTCCAGTAAAGGTCACTTCCTGGCTGATGCACAAGACGTTCCCAGGGTTGCTGTGAGGCAGTGAACATTGTCGCGTTGTTGAAGGAACATTGCTGGAAGTGTTGCTCTGGAGGACTTGCATCTGGGACCTGGGTTGGGGGGAAGGCAAGCAATGAATGAGATGAATTGTCCAGTCCTGGAACAAGTTGCAGTTTTCGGAATCATAGACTGACCCTGCATGAGAGAGCTGGGAAAAAGGGGGCACAGGGTCATCCCAACCACAGGGCACAGCTCTAATTCCACTCTCAGGGGGCTCAGATGTGTAATCTGCAGGAGGAAATACTGTAACAAATAGGAATATCTTTGGGGGATTTATGTCTAAATGTGCTTATTATAAACCTTGACATTTTCCTTTGTTTGCCAGTGTTGGAATGAGTTGCTGTCAGGGAAAACACATTGTTGCCAGCTTTCATCTTTTCATTCCCAATAGACCATCATGGTTCCCCAGGGATGCCTCAGGCTGTCCCCAGTGTCTCAGCCTCCCACGGAGACTTCCAGCTCACAAATCACAGAGCATGAAGCTTTGGGAGCAGCAACTTTGCAATCTATATACATGTTTGAAACATATAAAATATATAGTACATTATTTTTTAAATTGTTATCTAAATGTTTTCACTTCCTGTCCCTAATAGAAGAACCAAAAATACAGGAAATATGAGAAATGCAAATGACCCAACACTTGTAATTTGGAAAATGTTTTATTTTAAAGTAAGTGGGAGATGGACAAGTGATGTTTAGCTGCGGGTTGGTGAGATTTTTGGGCAAGTGGTTACTTGCCCAAAATTCAAAAATTTGTCAGTGGGGAGCATGAATCCTCCCAGCACACTGGCAGTTACTGACCAAAGTCATAATATCATTGGTCATGAATGGTGGAAGAAGGAATATGCAAGACTTGAGTCATGTTTTTACGGCATGTCAGCTAGCCCAGTATAAATGGTTTGAGCGAGGTTTAGACACGTCCACAGGAGATGTTTTCCTGCTATGGTTGCATCACACTCACCAGAAAAGGAAAATGCAACTGCAGCAGGGTGGTGAGGTTCATTTGAAGTTCAACTCCTGTCGTGTTTATTGGGGATAACAAACAAAGATCTGTTGTATTATTTTCTGCCATTATGGCACGCTCCCTTTCTGTGATTCATTGTCCTTTATACACCTGAGGAGCTTCTCTGTCATTTTCTGTGGCATAATATGTTGCTCCTGCCAGGCTTTGGTTTTCATACATGGCCATTCTCCTTTAAAGTGTTACAGCCACCAGGCAGCCATGTGCATTCTTTATGTCATACATGGAGCTACAGGTGAACAGACGTCTTTTTTCTTTTTGAAAGAGAAGCCTGGAGTAGGTGCAGTCTTCTCAAGTGCAGGGTGTATGAGAGAAAGCTTCTGGCATCCCAGGCGATCATCTCTACTCCCTACCCACTTGAATAATGCATTTACTGGGGGCAGAATTTGACCTTTTTCCATTTCTCCTCCATGTTGGCCTCCAGCTCAGGTATTCAAAGCAGGGGTCAGTGACCTACCTCTGTCTCTTGGGGTTTCCTTTTTTGTGTGCCCAAATGGGGGACTATGCTCATTGGGAGCATTGGGTCAGGTCCCACTGGATCTGCCACCTGTTCTCTTCAGACACCATTACTCTCTTATAACCTACCATGTCTCAATTTGCTCAGAGGTTAGGGGTAATATCAGAGGGTGTGTTTGTCACTGCACATGCTGTTAGGCTGATCTCTGAACTCATTGGATTTTGGTCAGAATGTTCTTAGGTTGTCCATGAACCCTAATGATGTCTTGGAGGCGAGTTTTTGACCCAGTACACCTCAATGCTGAACCCCCCCCTACAGTATTATTGGTTGTCATGAGATTGTTCTGAGATCAGTTTGTCATTCATTTTAGTTAAATGATGCATAGAGGTAACTATACATCATTATAAAAGTTTTTCAGTTTGCCAGGAAAGGTTCAGAATCAAAAGTCTGGATGTTCTCATGTTGGTTCTCAGGTTGTGGATTGAACTCCCTCTGTTACTCAGAGATGCTGATTCCCTTTGAAAAAAATGTCTGCTAACTGAATAAATGCAAATTTAATCTTAATACCAGCGATTCACACTTTCAAGCCACAAAAGTCTATCACACTTGTACTTCCCCATATCATGCATCACCCCTAAGTCCTTAGGTGGTCCTTAGCATATGGTGGAGGTCTCTGCAATGGCCTTGTAATGAGTTGGCTTCATAAGAAGTTACAAATCATCCTAAACTGTATTATATAAACTATAAGGATATATAAACAATTAACATGCATGAACGTTATGTTGTTGGGCTTTTATACTGTTCTGCTAATTTTGGCAGCTTAGCCAGCTAACGTTATAGTGCAGCAGACAGCGGTGGTTATTGGACATAAGTAAATCTCAGGATTCATTAATAGTATAATAAGGATAATGAGATGATGTCATATGCTAATGTGCCTAAGGCTGTATAGATTGTAAGTTTCTTGAAAAATGGTTATAGATGTGTTCCACCTTGAATCTGTTTCCTTGCGGTGCTCCGTGATGAGTACAGCCTCCTGGAGGGTACACTGTGATTTGTACCTGAAGCAGCAGTTAAAAAAGATGAAAGCACCTGAGCTCCATCACTGCAGGATTGTACTATGGCTAAAAAGCTAAGGTGAGTAATGGATGGAGAGATCGGCTTGGTGGAATGAAGCTTGCTGCTCACCACAGGCCAGACAAGTATAGCAAACCACAGTGTGCACAACATCGGTTGCTTCTGAGAATTTTTCCCAGCATTCCGGTGGACACATGTGGCCAATGGGGGTGAATGTTAAGTAGCTCCAACTATGTTCTCTACATCAATCGGGTAACAGATTTGTTATTTCTTATTGCCTCCAAACCCACAGCCTCACACTGAGCTTAGAAAATAACTTTTCGCCTTATTGCTCTCAACTTGATGACAGGGTGTCAGGGACACATGCAAGATAGGACAGTGTCTTCAGGCAACTAGCAACTACATACCAGGGTCTCAGAAGAGCCAATCTGGACATGAGGGTTGCAGAACTCACCCCAAGTGGCAACAGGCACCATTTTGCAGTCCCAATTTAACCATTTGTTGTCCCAACAATGTTTTGTCTCTCTGAAAATGAGATTTATTTTGCTCCTGCACTGATCATGCTCGGCTGCAAGTGACAGTGCACCTTTGTCATACTGACTGAATGCCCAGGCTGCAATGGCAGAAGATGTCCAAACTGAATTTCCAGTAGTTCTGGAAACTGACATGAGGGGATGTATTTTCAAAGTCCACTTTCTTTCTTACTGTGGCTCTGCCTGGGGTTCATTCAAGCTGTCACTTCCCCAACAGGAGTATCTTGTCACGTTTGTCATAGTACCCCTTTGCTGCTGTGGTTTGAATACTCCCTGTCCTTTATTCTCCTCAGAGGGGACAGTTTTCAAAGTGAAAGCCCCATTTCATTCTCTGTCTTTGAATGTTTCTTCCTAGAAAATGATGCCACTTTTCACCACACACACCCCTAAATATGGAGGAAAATGTTGAAGTGCCAGTTTCACGGCTTTGCGTTGAATCACAGGTTTATTTAATAGCTATTTTCCTAAAATACTCACTGGGTTACTGTCTCAAGGAGAGTGTAATGTTGTAAATGGGAACACTTCAAGTGGACTTTAGTTCTTGGGCCTGGTTCTAGTTTATTTGAGTTGCGTTTGAAATAACTCAGCCTTTGCTGGCCTAGTGACTCTATCATTTTATTTATTTGTTTAATGTTTCTTTCAAAGTAGCCTATAATTATTTGGTCCCTTATATAGCAATGTTTACTGTATCCGTTCAAGGTAAATGGCTTCCTTATGGGTACTAGTATAACAAAACATGGGGATGGAACGTAACTGTTTTGAGGCTGAGATGGTACTTCAAATCACTACACCACCTCTTGCCTCAAAGATGCTCTTTAGACCAGATTAAATTCAAATAAATGAATGCTTTATGCACAACATCCCTTAACTAATACCTGTAATGCTTAAGGTCTTTACATTGCTTGACAGTGAGTTACAGTGAAAGCCTTGATCAATAAAATTGAGTGACCACTTTTTAATTTAAAATCAATTCTTATTTATTTAAAATTTCCCACAGAATGAGCACATAGCCAGAAAACAGTATTTGTCAGTGCAGATTGTGTTCAGTTTGATTTGAAAAAGTTACAGCCACAGAAAGTACAGCCTTCGTTTCTGTGTGGTTGGATTGAATGGCGATCAGCTCGCTAAAGGCTCATTAATTGCAGGTTCGGTTGCAGTAAAAAAAAAAAAAAAAAAAACTTAATTGCACACTCCAGTTCCTGGGCCAGGACTAAAAGCCACTGATATATTAATTATATATTTATATATTAAGACAGTGTTTCTTAAACGATGGATCCTGACCAAAACTGGGGTCGATACGGCGTCCCCCATTTGGCTCTGCTCCAAACCGCATAGCGCCGCAAAAAAATCCGAGGCGGAATCTGTAAGCGCTTCTATTGGACGAAAACACAATAAATACGCCCGCCCACGGCACCGCCACTCCTATCAGAACCTGTGAAACAATCAGACTAGTATGATTGACAGCGCAGACACGCATGTGGGACGACTGCGCGCGGGGCTGGCGTCGCGCGACAATTACCCAGACAAAACTGTGAAGAGAAGTGAAGCGATTCGGCGCTGCTCTGAGATGTCGAACAGAAAACATGACGAGTTTATTTCTCTCGATTATACTAAAGTTTGCAGAAATGGTGACGAGCACCTGTAGCGTGTGCTGTGTGGGGGAAGTTTTCAGAAACTAAAGGTTTAAATTGAAGAAGCAAAGAATTTTAAAACCGAACACCCACAGCATGGACACAAACCCGGGGAAGAGTTCAAGTGCAAGGCAAAAAGGTTGAAACAACAGTGTTTGGAGAGCGGAAGAGTGAGTGGACTGAGGCGTCTGGCGCATTTGTGAGGCACTTGCAGTAGAAGTTGAGCTCAGGTAGCAACCAGCATCCCACCAATTTATAGGCAGTGGCCCTGGAGCAGTGCTTCTCAGACTTAGGCCCGGGCCCCCCCTTTGGCTGCAGGTTTCAAAGTCAAATTCCTTTTCGCATTTGGTGAGACTATTTTGTAGTAGTTTTAATTAAAATTTTCTCTCAGGAGTTTGTTGGCTTTTATTAATTGTATATGAATACTGACAATAATGATTGAAGCGAACACCAGGGCAACCAACTCTGAGTTCAGTTAAAATAAAAAAAATTGGTTATGACAGAAGCCTACAGCCACAGGTGTGCTTGTTGAGTGGCTGTTTCCTTGGACAGCAAAAAACAAATAAAAACAGGATGCAGGATCTGCCCAGTTAGCTAGCTAGCCACAGCCAATATTTCAAGTTTAATATTGTAAAATAAATTGTCTTTGTATGGTTTTGCTGACATTGTGGCAATAATTCTCTTCTTGGGTCCCAGTATGGTACCAGTTTTAAAAAGTTTAAGAACCCCCGCATTAAGGTATTAAGGCCATTTCCTGAATATGTTATAAACACACAGCAGATCACGACCTGTGTTATGACTGTTTCTTTGTTTCTCATGCCTGCAGGTTATCCTCATCCTCACCAAGTATTACCATGCAGACTCGACCAAGGTGCTGGAGAGTTCCCTGTGGAGGTAGGAATCCTGAATGCATCTTGTGTGCTGTGGTTCTGTAGCTGTGCGCACCGGTAGTCCTAGGCTGGTTAGAGCATCTGTGGCAGTTATGTTGCGTGTGAATTGTAGCTCCAGCCAAATCGCTCTTGATGTTTCCAGAAATATTGCTTTCCCTACTGACCTTTTAGTGGGAACCTGGTATAAAGCTAGGCAAAGCTAAAAATAAAATGTAACCGAATCACTGTAACACTCAGGAATATCAGTAAAAGGTCTGTGTCTGATAGATGGAAACACCTTTTCTTTCTCAAACACACACATTTCTGTAATGCTGCTGCTGTCTTGGCAGATTCCACCCTGAGGAGTTCCACACATTGGAATCCCATCTAATTTCATATACTGAAATATGACATACAGTAGTTGGGTCTCTAACATTTCCCTGCAGTGCTGCAGTTGTGTTGCGCTTGTCTTGTTTGTTTTACGTCAGATGTCGTGCCCCCCCCCCCCCCCACACACACACTTGGTGCCTGTTTTCTGCTTTGTCAATTTCTGACTATGCTTGAGTGTATACCCTGCCACCTAGCACTAAAATGAAAACATTCATCTAAGGATGGTTTGAATTGCTTTTTATAGGTGTCATAAAATAATAGATGGGTTTTTAATGTGCAGCATTCACAGTCAAAGTAGTCTGTCACAACCTACCTGTGTGTCACTCTGTGGCCCAGGGTGAAGGAGTGATGCCAGTCTGTGTGAGTGACAGTGAGGAGGGTGGAGTTTTGGGATATTGGATGTCCATCCTACACACCCTCCTTCCCAAGACCTTGTGCTTGGCAAATTAATTCCATTTATACTGTTTTTCTGTTAATTAAGGGCTGCATTCTTTGTCAGTTCCTCAAACTATGATGTGAACAGTCACCCTGCCTGTTTTTTTTTTATCTGTTAGACACTTATTAATATGCAGAACTGCATTTATCAAAGATCAAATGCAAAGCATAGTTTTAGATCTCCATCTGCAGTTTCTGCTCTTTAATGTGTTGTGTTTGATTAGTTGGGTCTGTTTCTTGTTCTGTGTAAAGATAACATTGAATACAGAATAGTGGTGCAGTAAGTAGAGCTTGAACCTCACTGAGCTGGGTGAACTATTGTGTTTGGACTTAGGCTTGGCCCTAGCTTAGTCTGTGTGGAGCTTGCACGTTTTCTTCATGTTCACGTAGGCTTCCTCTGGCAGTCCAAAGTTATGTTTTGGGTGAACTGGTGATGATTTCCTTAAATGTTAAATGTTGTGCTATATAACCATATAAAGAAAAACAGGGTGTGAAAATTGATGGAACACTCATCAATAATCTTTATGCTGATGATACAATAATGCTATCTGAAAGCAAAGAGGACTTGAGAGATTTTTTCATCAAAGAACATAGTCTGAAAATGGGATTGCATCTCAACTTGAAGAAGAAAAAGTTCTTGAGAATGGGGAAAATTGGACAACTTCACACGTCATGGGGATGAAATACAAACAGTAGACTACTTCGGCTTACTTGGACCAAAGATCAATAAAGAGGTGACAAGCAGCCAAGAAATCCGACCAAAAATTGCTCTGGGAAGAACAGCCTTGAAGAACTTGGAAAGCAAAGATCTAACTTGTCCAAACCATGGTCCAAACCAAGCCAGTCATGTCATATGGATGCAAGAGTTGGATAGTGAAAAAGATGGAACAAGAAGAAAATCTGCCTTTGAACTGTGGTGCTGGAGAAGAATTTTGCGTGTACCCTGGAGGGCCCGGGAAAAAAAAAATTGCATCAGTGTTGGTGCAAATGAAGCCAAAGTTGTCATTGAAGCTCAAATGACCAGGCTTTGACTGTTGTATTTTGGACAAATCCTGAGGAGAGAACAGTCACTGGAAAAAGATATCATGCTCGGCAAAGTGGAAGGTCAATGCAAAAGGGAAAGACCTGCAATGCGGTGGATAGACACAGTCGCCATAGCCATGGATGCCCCTTTGTCAAGTCTTAGCCAACCCAACTGGCTGCTTTTCAGGACCGCTGTCCTTAGAGTCGCTATGAGTCGACATCGACTCAACGGCACTTAAGATCAACAACATAATGTGAATCATCGTGAAGACAGATAAAAATTATTTACAACTATAGAGAAATGAGGAAAAATTAGCCTGGCTATTCTGAAAATTCAGATCATCCTGATCCACTGCTTGGAGTGAGCATGTGAGTGTATGATTGGGAACGGATGGACAGGTCCTGTTCACCAGCCTGTCAGGTGGTGCAGCTCAAGCAGCAACATCCCTTTGTGACAGCAGTTTTGGGATAGTACACATACCAAACGGCAGTATTTTCAGCTATTTATTCAGATGTTTTTCCATCTGTGCAATGCTTTTCCCAAGCATTTTACACTGGTTTACCCATTATAGAATTTTCACTGTATCACTTCAGGGTAAATACCTTCATTGAGGGTACTACACCAGGAGGTAGGATTGAAACCTGGATTTTTTGCAGAATGACAACTCTTAACAAGTACCTCATCTGCTGTCCTAAAATGGGGAGGATATAGAGGAGATGCAAATGTTTTTTTGAAAGGTGGGAAGGCTACACGTCTCCTTGTATTCCGTATCTCATGTGCATAATCTGCTCAAGTGTATCTGTTTGCCTGACTTCCTGTGTGTGTGTGTGTGTGTGTGTGACCCCAGCATCTTTGCTGCAGATGGCAAAAGATGTAGAAACACGACATCCCAGCCTCGATCAATAATTGATGCTTTTGCCAGGATGACAGCTTTTTAACTGAGGTGCTTGTTTGTGGCCAGAGGAGGAACTCGCAGTGAGGGAGATGAGGGAACGCTGTCTGCTCAGCAGCATCCATGAGTGGCTGTCACCCCATGGTGAACTCCAGCACATCTCAGCCCACTAAGGGGAATGTGAGGAGCAACATGTGCGTCACTTTTATCTTTTCCAACAGAAAATGGCTGCCTCGAGCACAGCAGTGCATGGGGGTACTGAACCAGCAGCTGGTTTTTCTGCTCCGATCTTTAGACATGCCTCTTCAGTAGTGGGGAGGGTCATCAGCTCTGCCACTCACCTGTATCACACCCACATTAAGGTTATTTAGGTTTTTTATTGTTTAAACCACCACTTCTCTTACCATATTTATTCATGATAATTACCTTGATTCCAGGAACCACAGCAGGAGGTGGGAATCGAACCCAGGTTTTATGCGTGCAAAAACAGCGCTAACTACTATGCCTTCTGCTGATGCACAAAGGGAAGTAACCTCCTCATTTCAGCTGCATATTGTGTTATTGGTGGAAATGTAGCAGATAAAAAAGCACCACTTTGTTTCACACTGGTGAAAGTCACTGTACTGTCTGTGCTCTTTGCAGGCTTGGATAGAACACTTCAATGCAAATACTGTACAGTACTGTATTTTATGTATCATATAGCAACTTAACTACATGAGTGTACTGAGCCAGTTTCGCAAACACACATATTAACACTTGCACATTTAGAAGCATGTGCGGACAGAGATGTGCAGACACAGTACAGATGCTACTCCACGTAGCTCATCTGCTGATGCACATGCTTGGCCACAGTACAGATGGCATGTATAATTCATGTTCTGCATGCCTCTTTTGAACATGGAAGGGCTTCTGGCCCAGGGCCAACATACCACTCCCCCATTCCTCGTACCCTGACCTCTGGGTTTTTTCATTTTAATAATGCATTGAAAGAGGAGCAAAACACCAGCATCTTTGGAAGCGAGGAGTATCCAGTTTCATTCCTATGGCTGCACTAAAACGGGTGCCACTGAGTTGGCTGTAGAATGATGACAGGGTGCAAAAAAGCTGAGAAGGTATCTTCCAAATCAGTCTGAAGACCTGTCCTTCCAGCTGTCTCTCAGCATCTTGAAGTTTGTCTAACAAGTCCAAATGGATCCAACCTTAAAAATGTGCTATTAAATGTTCCAACATGAGGATCTCACATTTCCAGCCATATGAAAACTTTTGTTTTATTTTAGCAGTTTTGTTTAATCTTTCAGACATGTGCTGCCCACATGCAGATCATCTGTGGAGATGCGGTCATCCTCTTACTTGCTCTCCCTCCCTGTTATACACGCCATGCCAGATGGAGCTGTGTTGTAAATAGTTAATTTCACACTGCATCTCCTTCCCAATCCACCCTAGACTGCCTTGCATGTTTTATGGTGTTGAGGGAAGAGGGGGACCACTGCCCCTGCTAAAGAAAATGAAATATGAAATGAGGGGCAGATGATGAATAAGGCAGCAGGGCCAGAGACGGTGCTTTTTTTTTTTTTCCCCCTGGATAGTAATGAGCCTTTAATACAACAGTGGACACCACGGGTCTCTGAAACAAAAACAGGATGGGTGACTCTCAACACATCCTGCTAGATTTACATGCGCACACACACACATACATACTGTATATACATATATACGCTATACCCCCCCCCCCCCCCTGACCACCTGACCCATGACATACAGATGGTCAGCGATTTACAATGAGGTTACATTTTGATAAACCCATTGTAAGTCAAAAATGTATTTAATGCACTTAACCTACTGTCACGTCTGTGGCCGCTTCTTCAAACTGAGCATTGAGTGGTGTAGGAACCATTCGTGGACAGTATTTAGTTGCTACCTGGACTTTCTGTCAGGGCTCAATTTCCTCTGCCCCTTGTGAACTCTCCTCCAACCACTGTTTTGCTAAGACCTTGTATTTTGTTTATTTTGAGTTATGGGATCTTCTGTTTTTACTGCTAATCGCTAAATGTTTAGCGCTAGCTCCTGGCTAACAGCAGCACTCTTTGTCGGAAACAACATTCAGTAAAGAGTTTAATGGAAGTTAAAATTACTGTGGTGTCTCGCAATTGCTTCTACCAACCCATGCTATAACACCTACCGAACATCATAGCCTAGCCTACCTTAAAAGTCGTTACGGCCTTTCTGCCTTCATGCTGGGCAATTATCTTGTGTTTCTTTTTAAGAGCAATTGCTCTCTGCCTTCTTCTCACCAGTAGCAATAGACACGGATGGAGGTTTTGTAGACATGATGGATGCACAGAACACAATGTAGACATGGGGGGGTGGATCCAAAAAAATGATTGCAACACATAACACTGTAGAGTGTTGGTTGTATACACTAGCAACCATGTGGCAGACTGGGAGATGCAGATCATTTCCACTGCCCAGCATCAGAAAGAAAGTATTGTACTACATATTTGTTAGCCGGGGAAAAAATCAAAATTCGAAGTACGATTTCTACTGAATGCATATTGCTGTCGCACCATCACGAAGTCGAAACATCGTAAGTTGGACCATCGTAACTCGGGGACCATCTGTACCGTATCCATGGTGTATACAATCTATGGAGAGGGGCGTAACAACATACAGCGATTCAGACAGGTAGATGGATTTAACCAGGTGTACCAGATTAACATGGCTGAACAAATTAGTAGACAGACAAGACCAGCTAATGACCCAGGTTTGAATCCTCCTTACTGTAGTACACTTAGTCAAAGTACTTTCCCTAAACTGCAACAATAAAATTTATCCTGCTTCATAAATGGGTAAATGTCTGTTAAAATTGCTAGATAAATGGATAAAAGTAAATGTAATTGAGTGGAGTCCTTCACTTGGTGTTGGCAGCTGGTTTAGGAAATGTGGTAAATCCTACGAGTAGAGTTGTGATTCTGGAGGCTTCAGCAGATGAGTTGTAGTATGACAACTGGAGGAAGCAGAGCCTCAGTGCACAGTGGCCTCACTTACACCTGGACCTCACAGGAAGTTGTTAGCTTGGGAAGCGTTAATGAGGCAACAAATGTGGAGGCTGGACACAGGATGGTGCCCCCTGAAAGCCTAATCTGCTAGTGTGATGGTGCCACATGCTTATGGAGTCTCTTTATAGATCGCCTCGTGCACACGGGCAGCAAGAACAAAGCAGCTGAGCAAGAGCAACACCCCCTGAAACAAAAGAATCAGATAAGACAATATGACCTATGAAGAGAGAAATGTGAAATTGGCACAGACGAGGCTGCTGCTGGCCAGTCGTAGAACCACAGCAACTGGCAACTGCTGGCCAGAAATTTGCCACACACTAGTAATAATTAGGATGTATGAGGTTCACTTGAGGTCATGTGCAGTACTACAAAACTGAGCCGTTGTTGGGATGTAGAGTCCAAAATATAACCAAATGTAGTTTTCTACCTCCTAGTACGAATGAGGAGAAATCTGTCCTGCCTGTATGTTTACTGTGTTCACCTGAAAATTCACTCCAAAGGTATTTACGCTGTTAAGCTGCTTACATTGATTTACCCATTTATATATCTGAATAATTTTTACTATATTTGTTCAAGGTAAGTACCTTGCTCCAGAGCACTAAAGAAAGAAGTGGGATTCAAACCTGGGCTCTTCAAGGCCAAAGGCAGCTCTAACCACTACATCACCTGCAGCCCTGTGCATGTTCTTATCTGCAAGTGTGTGTGATATCCCTCAGTTTATGTAAATCAGAAATATCATGTGTATGTGTGCGCACATGGTCACAAATTTAGGCTTCAGTCTTGATTGCTAATTCCCAATTCACTTGCTAATGCTAAAGACCTTGCCATGTGAAAACAGTTTGCCGCTTCCGCCTACATTCTTGGTGGCTGTGATAAAAGCACAGATGCGCTACAGACACATGGGAGCAGACTTTCCCACTCTGTCTTGGAGAAAGTGCTGGAAGTTCTGCAGGAAACACTAGACAGCAGCTTCCTCTCTACACCACAGCACCCCCTACACACACTAGACCCTGCAGAGACATAAGAACAGCGTCGACAGAACATGAATAATGATGCTGCAAGCACTGTTTGTGTTTCTCTGACTGGCGGCACAGCATGTAGGCTGTGTTTTGTAGAGAGTTATGAATTCTGTGAGCACTCAAGGTTTAAAATGCATTTATTTTGCAGCGTCAATGCTCTTTTGAGGTCTTTCTTTGTGGTTTGCAGTCGGCCTCTGGGTTGTGTTCCTGCTGGCTGCATGAGCTGGACTTGGTGAGCAAAGATCTTGCCTGAACCATACGTTCCATCACTTACTTCACCTGTGTCTTTTTCAAGAAAAGTAACTGCTACATTAATGTAAATATTGTGAAAGGGGGCTTGGCCTTTCAAGGCAGACAGTAACTTGAGTGAAGTTCTGGTTTCTTAAATCACTGTCTGAGTGAAAATGAGCTATGTTTCCACATCCCACAATTACCTGCTGCCAGCAAAACATGGTCAGAACAGAAACAGAATAGCAATGTGGGTTTGTCTTTGTTGAACTCGTTTTTGCAACGTTTACATCTAGAACCAACGAAAAAGAGCTTTTTTTTTTATTTTATTTTTATTTTTAAAGTCACCGATGTTAAGATGTATAGGAGTAGTGACACAGCTTCAGTTGAGGTGGCCTTGCAAAAATTTCCTGCCAAATGTCTGTTCCTGCCTCGTACAGCACTTTACTCCGCTGACTTCACAAGCCATCCAGAGCCATAGTGAGATCTGTTCAGTGTTCTGAGAAAGGAGGCAGGGGAGAGTGAAAAGAAGGGGGTAATGGGTAGTGAGAGTCACTAGTGGGAAGATTTTGACTAAGAGGGCTGAACTAGACTGTTAATGAAGATGTTATCCTAGGCTGCATCACTTTACTGTACTGACTGAGAAATGAAGGCCAAGGGCTCCACATCTAGATTACAGAACCCATCCTTTCAGTTTTTCATATGGTGTTCACAGTGGCCTAGACAACAGACTTCTCCTTGTCCTGCACAGTCACAGTGTTCAAAGTGTGTCTTTCCTCACACTACTTGCACCTGGGTTTCCCAGCACCAGGCGTGTTGCCTTTCATCCCTAGACATGATACTCTGGTAGCACCTGGAGCAACACTTCGAAGTCCAGGATGAAGGAGCATGGTGCAGTCAGCAAGGTACTGGTAAGACCAAATGCTTTGCCAACAGGTCCCGTAATTTTCCTGTGCAGCTGCTGGGTGACATGTTGAATCAATTTGAGCTGATGTTGATGCATTTGAACATCTGGTGCTTCATGGTGCTGGAGAAATGAAGAGGAAGAGGAACCACATTAAAAATTAATACACGTTAATGGTTACTCCTCAGCCCTGAAGGGTGCATGTGGTGGCTGGTTAAGGTCAGCAGCAGCGCCTCTAGATTCTCACTAATTCTCCTGCATGATCCAGCAGCGCGCCTTCAAAAGAAAAAAAATTCAGAAATTCAGTCAACTGTATACTCAAATCTTGTAATTTTAACTGTTACCTATTTACTGATAGCTTAATTTCTGCTCTTGATATTTTTTGTTGAAAGATAAACATGATTTTTAAAAAATTAATCTGCAGTTCCAATCCAAATATTTAATTGGGTGCTTTTGGATGCTTGTTCCTTTTCCATCTATTACAAACCAAACAAGTGCAAAATCACCAAAAAAAACAAGTTAGGATTTTGTCTTTTTCCCACCAACTACCAATATTTTATTGTTGTTACATGGCTGAAAATACAGCATGAAAAAATGTAATATTAATTACATATTAATGTAATGTTAATGTGAACTTGAAAAACACACTCCATGTAGTTTGTTTTACAACTAAAAATTCTTTCAAGAAAAGGTATGGAAACGGCTAATAAATCCATATTTAACAAAGTGGCTTGTACAGATTTTTCCCTGAAAGGCTATGCTATTATTTTAGTCACCATTTAATGAATTTGATCGTTTTTGTTAATACAAGTCAGTGTGTGGAAACTGATTTTGATTCAGCCTTGCTTTCTAAAGTTAGAGAAATAAAATGTATTATAAAAGACTCGTGAGTTTTTTGCCAAATAAAAAAAAAAAACTAATTTATTCCCACTAATAGGGTTTTAGGAAAACGTTTTTTTCCCCCCTCTCTGGCTCTTGTATGTGATTAATATTCATAAAACTTTGGATAATAACTTATTCATGTTTTATGGATTTGACTAAAGATATTCGTGTGTAATATTTTTATTTTATTCAGTTTTAAAACAAAATATGACTGAATAAATTTCACATTTATGGTTGTGGGTTTTCTGACATACAGGAAGCACTCTGTTTTGGGAGTTCTCCTCAACCTGCTTGTAAAAAATGTATCTGTAAGGTCTGGCTTATGCTTTCAAAACTATTTTAATTTACATAATCCAATAATTACATAATACATACAATACACCTCGTTTACACTTGAAATGCAAATGAAGTGACACACAGTCTAAACCACTAGGAATCATTCTGGTTAAAGATACAGACTTGTTAACTAGATTAAATCGCACGAGGGGCGCTGCTCTATTTAATACAAACTGCTCCAGTAAAACGTCCAGCTGCATAATGTATAAAACTTAGAGGAAGGTGTCATGTAAACCACAAAATTATAAGAATTCAAATAATGTAGCAATTAAGAGCTGAAAGTGTGCAAAAGCGAGCATCCCTTGTGGACCCAGATGTCCTGAGGGCCGGCAATTTGCCAACATAAGTCTCACTGATGTGAGTCATGAACCTTTCTTACCTGTCAGCTGAAGGTGTTCCTGGGCAAATGTTTGCATGCAGGGGATCTCCTTTGCTGTGGCACTGCAGCTGAAGGTGTTGGTTTGGAAATTGCGAGATATCGGAGGCATGCCAGAGTCTCTCCACAATGTAATGTTCAGCTCACTTCATCAGTGTTTTAATGGAGAGAAAGATCAGGAGACTGAGGGAAGACATTAGTGTCCAAAAACAAAGTCATAGCTTCTGTGTGGACTTTAACTGCTGCTCCGTTTGTGGAAAAGTGATGCTTTGCTTATTCGCCAGTCCCTGAGGTCCTGCTCATTCCAACTCTTGATGTTTACAAGCTGTATAAATTAGTTGTTATTGGTTACTGGTCTCTACTCAAGTCATTGTGTGTACAGCATTTATCATTATAAGAACAATGGGGAGGTCCCAAATGCCTTTATTGGTCTCTGGGATTAAACTTCCATCATCTCATCTCATCCATACATTTGAACCTTATTTTAACCACTACTGTTATGATCATTAGTTGCTCAAACTACTGTACAAAAATGAAAAATAACTTGTTGAAATGACATAATTCCTGCCAGCTTCATGAAGATGAAGCTATAATTTAAACATTTGAAGGTTCATGGTTGCAGTAGTTGGAACTGTAGACCAAAGATTGTACCTCTCTGCTCTTGTTTATACAGTGAAATGCTCTGAACAAGCTGCTGCAGTGAGATGCAGTTTGCTGAATGTGTCAGTATTTTATCCTGGCCTGGATAAACACTTCTGCCAAGGAAATGTAATATAGTACATAGTACTTTAATAGCCGTAATAGGAGGATTTTGTCTCTAAATTTTTATATCTGTTGCATCAAAGCTAAACTCTTCTCTTGGTAAGAGGAAAAAAGGAGTAGATAAGAAACAATTTATTGCAGCAGGGGGTGTAGTGGTTTGAGCTGCTGCCTTTGGGATTCAGAGGGCTTAGATTCAAATCCCACCTCCTGCTATAATTGAATCCAACTCTTAGCAACCACTGGCATGGTTTCCATGGCAAGGGAGGAATAGAAGTGGTTTACCATGGCCTTTTTCCATACATGACATTTCCGGTTACGAGGGGTGCAAATACGGGGGGAAACATGCAAATTCCACACACGCAGAGCTGGACTCCAACTCCGTACCACACAAGGAGCCACGAAACACCAGCTTATTCTGCTGTGCCCTTGAGGAATGTTCTTAACTTGAATTGGTACAGTAAAAATTACCCTGGTATGTAAGCTGGTGTAGGGTAAATGAGTACAGTTTCAAGCAAGTAAATTTTAGAAAAGGTGTCATATAAATATAGTAGTTTGAAACTGAAGGATAGGCCATAGCCCTGCATGAAATTAATCAACTGATTCCCCAAAATGGTGGTTTTGTAGGACATTCAGCCTCTCCTCTGCTGTCCTTTCTCTGTTTTGAGAAACATCAACATCATTATTGGAAAAATGTTTAATGACATGGAAAAGGGTGTTTGCATGCTGAGGGCTGCATTTCACTGCACTTCAGTGCGCCACTGACTGATATTCCCCCCTCATCCTGCTACAAAGGTTGTTGCTGCATCATCAGGACTATAGGTTTGAATCCCACCTCTTGCTATAGTACCCTTGTTCGAAGTACTTACCCTGAATTGTTGCAGTAAAAATTACCCGGCTGTTTAAATATGTAAATCACTATAATTAGCTTAGCATTGTAAGTCACTTGGGAGAAAAATGTCAGATAAATGAGTAAATGTACATTTAAATTTAAAATATGAGCTCAGAGAGGTTTAACACCAGGTATGTTTTATGCACAGCTCACAGTACTGCAACGTCTCCTTTTATTTGTGGATTCTTCCACAGCCTGGGGGCTAACATGACCCATCTATGTGCAAGCAGTGACATCATTGGTAGGGATCAGCATGTAGGGTGGCCAGAGACTCAAGTAGAAGTATTCTGCTTAATGCTAAAAGAATCTGATGGACACTGTGCTTTAACTGACCAACCTGGACCCTTACCCTTACTGTTGTTCAGACTAGGTTTTGTCAGGATAACAACATGCAAATAGGGAGAGAACTAGGGAGAAAGTGCTATTTAGCCAGGTTTTAAATTGTAAATCAAGAGCTAATCAGGTTTGTAACATTTCTCAATAAAAAGCAGCTGTGACCCAACAAAGTACTGTTATATTTTACCAAATATTTTAAATTATTTTTCTTTGGTTCTCTTGAGCAGTTTTTAGTACCAGTTCTGTGAATGGAAGTGGGTGATGTCAGAGCTAATACCCATTTGTAAAGCCTTTTATTGTATCTAGGACCCTCCAGCTTGGAGGTATTTGTTTGAATATGGAATCATACATTTTATGCAGAGGAAGAAAGCTGTGAGTGGGGTTTTGTTTTATGGAAGTCCACACATTCACAAGGCCCATCACATGAGCAAGATGGTGGTACCATCTCGCCCTGCTGGAGACAACCTGGCCTGGTGCCTTCACCTGTTGCCGCCTCCCGGTACTACATGTTGTGGGAATTCCTTTTCGTAGAGCTGCTGCCAAACACGTTCACAGCATATAAACAGCAGGCACCACAGAGGTCTGCGCTCACCTCTCATGCTGGACAGAAGTGCTTGCAAAATGGGCCAGAGCCAACTAACCTGGGTTGTTCCCATGAGGGTATTTCCCTGGAGCAGATAGGCTATGGGTTCCATAGTCACCGTGGATACCGCTAGCAATGTTAACAAAGCACACAATGGCTTACTTCCTGTAGCGGGCCAGTTATTTACATCAGAGTTCCTCTCTTAAGGTTTGGGGCATTGCCATCTTCCCCACATACTGTATATCACTCCACAGAGACCAGGCTGGCTCTCACATTTACATCTTCCCCCACTGCCTTCTGAAGTTAATTTGTTCTTGAGAAAAACCTTGTAGGATTAATTTTTATAAGTTATATAGATGTAACTACCATTAGTTTCAGTTGAAGAGATTTTCATGCATTTCCAAAAATGTACTCCTATTTATAGTAAGACATCACCAGATGAAAATGTCAATTGTTTATATTAGTTATAACACAACATAGCAAGGCAGCTTCCCTTCATTAACTGCTATACAATGTTCTGTGTCTGTCTACCTGTGCATTTTAAGCTCTTAAGTTTTACGTACTATATACCGTATTTTCTGCACCATAAGGTGCACCGGATTATAAGGCGCGGTCTCAATTACGGGGTCTATTTCTGTACTTAACCCATACATAAGACGCACCGGATTATAAGGCGCATGCTAAAACATACGGTCTACAAAAAAAAGGTAACGGAAGCAAAACAGTGAGTTTAGTTGAACTTTATTCTACTATTTAACAATACACACATTATTTTTTATCTTTGTAATCTGCTGGCAGTTGCTGCGCCACGGTAGTCCTTGCCTTTTCATAAAACGAAAGCACCAAGACGGACCTCCTTGAAAGTTTTCGATCTTCATGTCTTGTGCTATCGTTGTTGCCTTCAGTCGAATGGTGACTGTAGAGACGCTTCTCCCGGCTGTTCTTTGTTCAATAATCCATTGTTCAAGTTGGTCTTCTAACTGTGGCCACCTCGCTTTGTTCCCGCGGAAACTCTGTTTGGTCTTCTTAACTTGGTGCAGTTCATTTTCTTTCTTCCTCCACTTCCGTACCATAGATTCATTGATGTTGAATTCTTTCGCAGCTGCTCTATTCCCATGAACAACCGCGTAACTGATAGCCTGTAGTTTGAATTGTGCCTCGTAAGCATGTCTCTTCACTGGCGCCATTTTCGGAGGTCCTTAGACAAACAAATGTTGTTTTGCAGCATACCGGTAGTATACCTACCGGAGGCGTGGCAGAGGTAAGCATACGTATCACGTCCTGTTCTCTGATTGGTTTATCGCTGCCAACGTACGTACTGTACGTATTACGTCCTGTTCTCTGATTGGTTTATCGCTGCTAGCGTACGTATTACATCCCTGTGTCAGCGGGAAATGGTCCGACAGTCAGTCAAGCGGAGCGCTTATCAAAGTCGCACAACAACATTTTGACAGATTTTGGAACTCAGTGCACACATAAGGCGCACCGGATTATAAGGCGCACGGCCAATTTTTGAGAAAATTTAAGGCTCTTAGGTGCGCCTTATAGTGCGGAAAATACGGTACTTAACATTTATAAACAGAACAGACATACCTGTGATTGAGGTGTTTCACTGTATTAATTTAACTTTTAATGCAAAAAAAACAGAAAACATCCATTCATTATTAGCAATCACTTTGTCCTGGTGTGGGTTGTGGTGGTCTAGCACCTGTCCTGGAAATCATTTGGCTTCTGGTCATGAAATCGGACCCTGGGTGGGACACCAGTCACAGGGTGGTCACACACACAGAGTAGGGACACTTTTGGGGAACCAGTTGACCTGAAATGCACATCTTTGAACTGTAGGAGGAAACCCACACAGACTTGGAGAGAACATGAAAAGTCCCTGTAGACTTAAGCTGGATTCAAACCCACACCCAAACAGCCAAGGTGTTGTGAGACAGTGCTACTTACTGTTCCACCGTGATACCTTTTAAAAAAAAAAAACATAAGGACAAAATAAATAAATAAGAAAAATGCCAATCAATTTGCACTGAATGAACAACTTAATAGGGTTTGCACAAGTGGTAAGCATAGTCACCAAAATTAGAACGGGTGAAAATGGCAAACAAGGGATAATGTAGCATGAGCTAATTGTAAAGAATACCTAATGGTGGCACTAGTCTTGTTCTGTTTAGCTTAACTTGCCATGTGAAATCCAAATTAGTCTCATAAATGTTTTGTACATCAAAGTAGAGGTATTAGATGAAAATCCTTGTTGGAAGAAGTCAAAGTCTCATAACCCCGATAAGATTAGTCAAGATTTTGACAAATTCCTGAGCACAGTTTCGTGTAACAGAACTATGCTTTAATGGCTCTATTTGTTTTCGAGTGCCTAGGTGTCTTGCCTAGGTTTTTCAGATGAACTCAGGGCCAGATTACCTCATGGTGTAATCATAGGGGCAGTAGGGTTGATGGAGCACGGCCATGGTTCATGCGTAGGAAAACTATATTATCAGTGGAAATTGATAGCACTCATGTTCAAAAGAGCATTCATGAGTAGGGTATCCCTCAGGAGATCCTCAAGATGCTGTAGATATTTAGCATTAGCATCTAATGAAACAAAATTTCAGTAGTTTTGCATTTGGCAGCTAAGTTTATAATATGAATCTGTACAGCCAGTTGTTGCAAGATGATGTATGCTGCTGCTCTAAAAATATATTAGTACACACACCGTGATCAGTACAGATCCTTGTATGAATTTTCAGTGGTAAAGGGCTGAAGGTGGCGCCATTGGTTAGCCTCTCCTTGAACCCTGCCTTCAGGGAACTGGCAGTATCACAGTTTGAGAATGGATCAGCGACCAGGGTCTGCACCACTGGGTTGTGAATTGGAATGTAATTGGGGTCAAGTCCTGGATGGGATGCTGTGTGGACTTGTGGACCATATGTACCGCTGTTGAGTGTTTTAACTTTTTTTTTTTTTTTTTAAAGAGACACATGCTGTGCATGTATTGATGGGGCATCTTCAAACTAAATAAATAAAAATAGCCTGGGTTTGTGTTTGTGTGTGATTGGGGATGAGCCCTAGTGACTGCATAGCGTTTCCATCTGGCTGAGGTCCGTGGGAGAAAAGAGCAGGTGGGGCATTCTGCTTCAGGAATCAGAGCACAGCAAGGTAGACAGGACCCTGCGCCTTTTTTTTCTGTAAGTTAGGTCTCTCAGCCTACATTTAATCTGCACTTACGGACAGACAGGTAGGTAGGGAGATAGACAAGGGAGGCAGATAGCTAGATAGTGTTTTCTCCCTGTGTTTACATGAGTCCTCTAACAATCCAAGGACCTGTATGCAAGAAGGCAGCATTGAGCTCCTCTCACTCAGTGACACCAAACCTGCCTCCCTGTGGTTGTGATACAAACATTAAATCCTGTTTGTTCGCTTTTAGCATCTGCTGTGGAAAGCTTACAAAGTCAAATAGCAAGAAGCCTTCAGATGCTTACATCCTGTCATGGACCACATTTACCCAGGTGCTGGGATCCGCCTCCTCAATGCACCTCAGCACCCTCTTAGCGCACGCCCACAGTCATCGACATACTGGACATGAATATGCTGGATGGGTTTAATAACCGCAAATCCCCATATCCTGCCGCACAGGCTGAACTCACACCTGCACCAATTGATTTTTCCTCTCTGAATGCAAGAAACATGAACTTAATTTACACTCTATATTTTTACTTTTATAATTCTAATTTTATTTTTTTTTTAGTTAGGCCACTTAGGATGATTAATCCATTTATGCATTTTTACTGTATCTGTTTAGTTTAAGCACAACAGTAGGAGGTGGGGTTTAAACCCAGCTCGGGTGCAGGCTACAGCTATAACCACCTGCTGCCCTAACGCCCACTTTGAAACACGTCATTTAGATTTGCTGAATTTAATAAATTTATTGTAACTGTACTTTTCTTTCAAATATAACTAATAGATACGTATGCAACTTGTTCATATTACTTTTGAAAATATGTCATCTATAGGGGCCAATATGTGATTATTTCACATCTGTGATTCTCGGTGCTGGTGCTGGTCCCCCATCTGTGCTGGTTTTGCTCCTGTCGAGCTACTAATTCAGTCGTCTTCATTGATCTGCGCATTCAGTTAATTGCAGATGTCAGGCAAACCCTGTTGTTTTAAGCTCAATTTCTGTTGTAGAATGGCCTTTATAGTGGAGGGGAAAAAAAACTTGCATGTTTGTGCTGTTAAAATATGTTCTCTTTTATTTGGTTATTAGTGAGACTTAAAACAGAATAGATTAGCACTGAAGGTAAATGAAGGATTAATTCATCTGAATTATTTAAAGGATCAAACCACAAGAACAGCGGCGCAGGACAGATTCATAATCCTTCATAACCAAATGCACTTTTGAGTAATATATTTAATTTATTCTGTGAGGCAAAACAGGCTTGCTCACACACAGACGCACACAATGGACGATTTAGACTCAATGAAAGAGAGCAAAGGGTTCTAGTAATGGTATTGCAGCCATACAGACTGTGAAAAAAGTTAATGTCCGTTACTTTGTGATTCTGCTCATTTGCTGTTGATCAGCAAAGCATGCAGCTGTGTATCCACGTTTCTCACAATACAATACGCATGGGAGTGTGTGGCATCACTATAGCAATACACTAAGTGGGTAGATGTAAGAGAACTCAGGAGTTCATTCTACTGTTTATACTGGTATTTTTTTTTTTACATGAAAAGCACTGCATTCAGCCATGTATGTCAACAGTAATTTATCCTGATGTAATTAATTGTGGTAAAATGCTGTTATTTGTTCATTATTGCTTTGTATCTGTTTTAATGAAAAGCCACCAGTTTCTTTGTTGATATGCCAGTGAAAAGCAAGAAGCTGGGAAATTGAAGCAAAGGATTATGGGTGATTAAGAGTGATCTACTGTGGGCTGAAAGGGCTGTGCACAAGTTCTTTGCTCTGGGGTTCTTTGTCGGTTATGTATTATTACAGCCTTAGAAGCAGGGGAAAAAAGGTGTAATGTTGCAAGAAAAAAAAGAGAGGTGTGCTGTAAAAAAAAAAAAAAAAGGACGAAAGGCGGCCACAGGAGGAAAAGATAAATCTCAGAGCAGACAGACCCCCACAGCGTTGTCTTGCACCCAGTCAAAGGAGGACAACAGTGTTGTGAGCAACCGGTCTCTGACACACTCCTGTAGGCCCTGGTACCCACAGCCAAGCACTGAAGAGCTGCTTATTACATAATGTTGATTTGATGTGTGCTTTTGCCTCCTGCATTTAATCTCAGGTCTTGTTCATAAGGAAAAAACCCTAGAATTCAACTAATCTTCTTATACACATCTGCCACTCAGACCCCCTACTTGCTGGCTGTCAGCACTTCTCTTCCTATCTGCATGATGCAAGGTTTTATATATGTTATAGGTTTGGAATCACTCAATTTTATTATTTTAATTTTGTTTTTTGAAAAAATTGTGACTTTTTATTTAAAAATTTAGCCAAGACATGACTACTGGTTCACATGGCTATTGCTGCTTAAAATTATTGATGTATAATTTATTATTCCCATACAAGTGCAAAGTCCCATTTTCTGCAGCCATTTTCCAGTGTCCTGGTGGTAAAATCTCTTAGCTCATCCTTAAATAATGTTTAAATGATAATCGGTTATTACAGAAGCCTACACTGATCAGCCACAGCATTAAAACCACTGACAAGTGAAGAGAATAACATTGATTATCTTGTTACAATGGCACCGATTAAGGGGTGGGGGGAGATGTTAGGCAGCAAGTGAACAGTCAGTTCTTGAAGTTAAAGAAAGAAAAGTTGGAGAAAAATGGGCAAGGGTAAGGATCTGAGCAACTTTGACAAGGGCGAAATTGTGATAGCCAGATGGCTGGGTCAGAGCATCTCCAAAATGGCAGGTCTTGTGGATTGTTCCTGGTATGCAGTGGTTCGTATCTTCCAAAAGTGGTCCAAGAAAGGACAAAGAGCTACTTTAGCATAAATTGCTGAAAACCTTAATGCTGGCCATAATAGAAACAGAGAACACACAGTGCCTCACAGCTTGCTGTGTATGGGGCTGTGTTGCTGCACACTGGTCAGAGTGCCCATGCTGACCGCTGTCTACCGCCAAAAGCGCCTACAACAGGCATCTGAATGTCAGAACTGGGTCATGGAGCAATGGAAGAAGGTGGTCTGGTCTCACAAATCACCTTTTCTTTTAGATTGTGTGGCTGGCCAGGTGCGTGTGCATCATTTACCTGGGAAAGAGATGGTAGCAGGATGCATTATGGGAAGAAGGCAAGCTGGCAGAGGCAGTGTGATGCTTTGGGCAGTGTTCAGTTGGGAAACCTTGGGTCCTAGCATTTGTGCGGATGTTACTTTGACATGTACCACCTACCTAAACGTTGTTGTAGACCACGTACACTTATTCATGGCAACAGTATTCCCTGATGGCAGTGGCCCTGCCACACTGCAAAAATGGTTCGTAATGGGTTGAGGAGCATCACAAAGAGTTCAAGTCTTGGCCTTCAAATTCTCTAGATCTCAATGAAATGATCTGAAATGAAACAGCTTTCTCAAGAAACAGATCAGTCTGTTGTTGTTTTACAAAATGAATGTTATTCCATTTGTTAAATTAGCAAAAAACTGAAGATTTTATACAAAGGTACCCATTGCTATTGAGAGAAGGATCTAACCTGGGTAGAAGAAGTTCCATAAACACATGGTTTGCCTAGGTTGGTCTGGAAGAACTAGAGTGGCCTGCACAAAGCCCTCACCTCTACCCCACTAAGCAGCTTTGGGATGAACTAGAATGCCAACTGCAAGCCAGACCTTCTTGCCTGACCACACTGATGCTCTTGTGGCTGAATGGGTGGAAATTTCCACAGCTGTGCTCCAAAATCTGGTGGAACGTCTTCTCAGAAAAATGGAGGCTATTCTAGCAGCAAAAGGGGAACAACTCAATATTAATGTGCATAGTTTTTGAATGGGATGTTTAGCAAGCACATATGGATGTGATGCTCAGATGTCCACATACTAAAATACATCTGCCATTCTTTACCTTTCTCAGCTTTAGTTCAAATCACTCTGTCCTTCTCAAGTCCATTTTGTTCCTACTTAGCACATGTATGTTTCCAGTGGCTTCTTTTTTGACAAATGTGCACTTTGACACACTTTCTAATGAAATAATTGGGAGATAATGCTATTATATGGTTTTTACATACAAAGGTGAGGATGCTTGAAACACAGTAAAAGTATGAGGATAAGACTAATATGCACCGGTGGATTCTCATGTCAGTGAACCAAGTTGGGTTTTCGTTGAGGATGTGTGTGGGAGCTGTTTGTGCTAAAAGCAGCCTCAAGTGGTAAGAGGCCAGGATAAAACCCCTGTGATGCTCATTCCAAGCCCAGGACAAACACAGATGTTGTTCCGCTCTGTAGGATAAGGCCCAAGGTGATCAGGTTATTAGCACATCTCTGCCAGTCCAGTCTTCGCCTCTGTGGATCTGCACTGGATCGTATTTCGCCTTCACCAGCTCCTGCTCTAGTTGTGCCTCTTTCTTTCTAGTTGGTTGTTTGGTGAATGAGACCAGATTGTAACATTGAAAGGAACTGAGAGCTCTCTGGTCACCGGCCCAAATCTCAGTTTTCACCTGACCAGATATAATACTACAGCTCTAAATGTGGGTGGCATGCCATTCAAGTGTAAATACTGGAATTAAATATGGTAATCTTCCATAATGGTTGCAAGAGCAGTAGCAGCTTTTCCTGTTGGTTTTGTGCCCTTTTTCCCCAGGGTCATGAGTATGTGTGAGATAGCTATATAAGAGACCACCACTGCTTATGAAATCTTCATCTTCTCTCATCAGTGAAATCTGTACATTTAAACCAAGCTGTTTTTATTCTCCAACAGTGTTTCTGCTTAGGTAACAAAATATGCTTAGAAAATTGTGTTAAATCCTCCAGCACACTGGTTTGGCTCCCATGAGTTATTCTGCATCACTACATTGTGTGGTACAGTGCATGTCTGTATTTTCTGTCTGTCCTACATGTAGCTACTGTTATAATATATTAAAAATCATGGTACTTTACACACTGACTAACCTTCAGCAGCCACATGCTCTGTCTAGAGCTCTTCATTTGTAATGAAATGGAACTTTGCTCACTCTAAGTTGTATGTTATGTGAACAAAAGTGTATGCTAAATGAACAGATGTAAATAAATAAGACTGCAAGTCATGCTGGATTAGAATGCCTCCCCAAGAAAGTCATCAAATTGGGCTGAGTGGTGCAAAGAATAAAACACAAGTTTGTTTTCTGTTATGAATTTTCTGCCTTATCCTTGCCTTTTGTTGGATTCAAATGCCTTTTGGTTTAAAAAGCTGAGCTCTGCTGTTTGGGACCCCAGCAGCATCTCTGTTCATCTTTTTTGTTTTTAGCCTCAGCAGTTGAGATGCTACGCTAACAGCTCAAGCCATCCATACTGCACTTCTCTTCTGTTTGACCCTCTGGCTTGATGTGTCAGATGTAATACAACCAGACAGGAACATGCATATATATTTATATATAAAGTTGACGCACATGGCAGAAAGGCCTGCAGGATGTGGAAAGGCCGGGAAAAAAGCCTCTTTTGTTAACTCGGACCCGACGCCTCTGTCTCCATTGTTAGTGGTCCCAGACCAGTAACCTTCCTCTGGGGTTGTACAGCAGTTGTGTTCACATACTTCAAAACAGCCTTTTATTTCATAGCTACATTGTGCCAAATGCATAATATAAACAAATTAAATGTGGCATAAACCTGCAACATAGGCTGAAAAATGTCAGTATGCATAGTCAATCATGTCATTGTTTTGGAGAGGCCTATGGGTTTAACATTCCCTTTCTCAGAAGTTGTTTGAAGTATATATCAAGAGACAATGCCGTAAGATCATTGTATTTCCCAGTGTTCTTATTCTTACATTGTAAAGATAAGGTCTTCTTTTGTGACCCAAAGATCAAGGTAGGGAAATGTTGAAAACAGGAAAAAAGCAGCTTTTCTTTTGTACAGATCTTTGTTTGAGAAAAAAGGAGAATCATCTTCTCAACTTAGGTTGGGCAGAGGCTACTGGGGCTGGGACAGTGCACACTAAAATGCACCCTGTGGATCTGAGCTTTCATACCGACTAGCCATCCGAGTCCAGGGGACCGGCTCAGCATTTGGGTTACTGTACATCTCCTTTGACGGGTGCACAGTGAAGGTACATTTAAGTGCACTGAGTCCTCTGAGCCGTGTTTCAGCTCCAACATCAGCATGACTTGTGGCTCCAGAACCCTCCTTTCCTTTACTGACAGCTGGCACTGTTGTTTATTTTGTTTCATTTTAACCAGTTTTGGCTCATTGTTAACCCATAAATACTGGTTGCCAAACTTGATTTCCCCTCTTGTTTGGAAATGAGCAGTTTGAATTCTGTGGTGGTTAAGGTCATTTATGATGAACATGGTTGTGTTGAATCTTATTAGTGGATACTGAGGTGTCTGAGGTCCCATCTGCGCTCATCGGGCTGCTTTGGTGTCCTGAATTCCAGTCACCTTCTTTGTGGCACGAGAAAGATGTTAGGTTGTTGCTGTGGTTACCAGCAGCGACCCATTCCAATTCTGTTAATGGAAAAAGAAGATGCTGACAAAAACACTGATCTTACACACACCCATTTCAAGGATACCTCTTTTTGTAGCTGAGGGTTCAAATTTGAATGAATGAATTAAAGCTTTATTAATTCCAAAAGGAAAGTGTGTGGTTACAGCAGCAAACAAAAGATAGATAAATACTGTATCTGTAATCTGAAGTAAAGGAGGTGTTTTGGGTGTAATGTGCACCCTGTGTGTATGTATGTTGAAAAGGTTGTTGAAACAGGACTTATTTGGGGTTTTTGTTTGTCCGCTGTGTGGTGGAGGCAAACGTGACCCTCGAGGATGTGTCTCCACCCCAAAGCTACTTTCCCTCACTGAGCTTGAACTGTGTCACTGTTTGAATCTCACACCTTGCTGGATCTGCACTTTGTTTCATTTGTAGCCTGGATTTGGACCGTTCCTTTCGGTGAGTTGCTGTCTTTGTTTTTTTCCCTGCATGCATCAAGGCCTGTTTCTGCGGTACTGGCTTGAAAAAGTGTTCTTTCAGTGAAAGGAAGTGCACAGCATCAAGGACAGAGCCTGGCACAGTCTCTCAGTGACACTGCTTCTTCTACTTTTAATGGCTAGCCTGGAGCATTGCAATGAAGTTATAAGTGTTAGAATTTTAAAAGGCAAAGCCCCAAATCAGTATTGGAAATGTACTTTTATTTTATTCATAATAGTTCATATTTTCATTTATCCAAGTTTTTCTCCACAGTGGTGTACAGTTTCAAATAATGTACACTGATTTATCGTGTTCTCCAGACTATAAATCTCACTTTTTTCCTCACTCTGTATGCTGGTGGGACTTCAGACACCAATGTGCCAGAGACACCATTTGTTGTGTTAGTAGTCCTATCTGTAAAATATCTGGTGCAGTAGAGCTGACTTACCCATTTAATTTTTTCATCAAGCGTGTCCATTTTTAAGGTGTGTAACTTATACATCGTAAGGATTTATAGTTGAGAAAATATGGTACCTTATGGTACAGTTGGGTAATTTTTTACTGCATCAATTCAGTTATGATAGGTGCTTCTGCAAGATGTGGGATTTCAACAACAGGCCCTTCAAGTGCAAGATGCTAGCCTTAACCACTATGCCACTTAATTACGTCATTCACTTTCTATTTTGCTGATGTCTTTACCCAAAGCAACTTGAAAATGGCAGGCATGGAAGTTGAGCCAAAAAACTTTACCACTACACTGCCAACATATTTATGAGTACCGTATTTAATGTTGCTCACCTGCCTACTATACTTGTAGCAGAACTGTAGTTCTGCTTAAATGCTTTACTAAAAGGAGTATTAAAAGTGTCTGAAAGTGCGGAGCTGAAAGTTGCGAGGGATCTCTGAATAAGACTGTCTTAGTAAATAGTAATACATAAATAAAAAAAGAACAATATTGTAGGGAAAGGTTTCATTTATAGAACTGTTACTTTTGAGTCACCAGTCATGACATCAGGCTCCATGAAAGTGGAGCTGTTCCTTTGGGCTCAGCTCTGACACAACTCCCGCAAGGGAGCCAACAGATGCACATGTCTTCTTCTCTCTACTGTGTCTGCTGAACACACTGGTGGCAGGGAGTGCAGACAAGGGCTCCCTGGAGACCCTCCACAGCACCTTAATTGGTTTGTTTCCCTGCAGTGTTGGGTTCAGGTGGCAGCAGTATCGTGCCTCCTCTTTCTTTCTGCATGCTGATTGGCTGATGGCCTGACTGGCAGGCTACCATTCACAGCATCCTCTATGTAGTTAATCATTTACTTTCTGCTGTGTGCAGGAATATAACGGGTTCAAACACACACACACACACACACACACACACACACAGCATTGAGAGGCAAACTGGAAAGGAATGACTCAGACTTATTTGTTTGCTAAAAATGGAAACTGGAACTCAGACATCATAGTATTTAAGAAACTGTGATATGAACAGGGCTGGAATTTATTTCAAAACTACCCATTTTATATGCACAGATAGATGCATTGATACACATAGGGCTACAGCAGAACATTATGACTATTGGCAGGACCTGTCTGTGTGTGTGAAAGAAAGAGAAAGAGGGAGATTTTGTGTGAGAAAGAATAGTGTTATTCATGTTCTAAAGGCAGGTTTGATGTGTCAGGTCCGTCAGGTCAAGAAAGAGCTACTAGCGAAGAGAGCCACTCAACTGTCAAAATGTTTGAGATGTGCTGCATGTTTGGTGTTACGACCCGGCTCGTTGGCTGGGGGACCAGCATTGAGGATCGTAGCATTCTAAGAAAAAGGAAGCAAATGTAGGCGGTAGGGAAGAACCCGATACAGTGACCAAGTGAAATTTATCTACAGTAGGGAGTGATGGAATTAGATACAGACATATACAAACAAACAAAAACCAGGAACAGGCTCAAAACAGTTTTACAGAACTTAAGCGGTTCCCAACTCAAAAACAACAACAAAACAAAACGGACATCCCGACCTGAGCCACGAAAATAAAAGAAAACAAATGACAAACTCGAGCCCGGTCGACCTCCACTATAGAAATCACCAAACAAATATAAGGGTGGGAGACCGCCACTACGCCTGATGTTTTAAAGTGGTTGTGAGTACAACAGATCGCTAAGTGTTAGCAACAGGTACATCGAGGGTTGTACACTCCCCGGTGCCAACACTGTACAAATAAGGGCAAACAGCAAAATCCCCCGCTAGACATAGAATGCCAGAAAATACGACCAAGAACTGAGCTGTTGCCGCTGCCTCCATGGTGGTCCATGCAGATAAGCGCTTGCAGGGGTGACGTCATCTGCCGACGGACCAATCCTGGTTCTGACGGACCTGTCAAACGCCGAACCCCTATGGAGAGACCTCGCGAACAGGAACACGACAGTTTCCTACCAGAAAAAAAAAAACAAGAACTATAACACTCCCCCCCTTAAACAAAAAAAACTTTTCATAAAGTTTTTTTACAAATTAAAACAGGAGGGGGTACGTGACTGTTTTTTTTTCTTTCCTCCACAGCTATTACTAGACCGGATGGGAATGTGCGTCAGCCAGAACATTCACCAATCCTTTCTTGTGGGAAATCTGCAAGTTAAAATTTTGTACCGCCAATGCCCATCTCATCAGCCGTTGGTTTTGGTTGTACATGCTTTGGCAAGCCAGAAGTCGAGAAGAACTTAACCAAGGTTTTAACCACCTTCTGCGACATAATTGCACGCAGTGGAATGGCTTTGGGGTATCGAGTAGCGGTGCACATAACGGTTAACAAGTACTGGTTACCGGACTTCGTTTTCGGCAATGGTCCCACACAGTCAATAACCACATGCTCAAAAGGCTCCCCGATTACAGGGATGGGCCGTACTGGAGCGGGAGGAACACGCTGGTTTGGCTACCCCACCGTCTGACAAACTGAACATGCTCGAAAAAATACCAAAATGTCTCGTTTCAAACCTGGCCAGAAATAGTGGTTTAAAATGCGTTGGTATGTTTTCATCACCCCTAGGTGTGCAGCCATAGGGTGTTCGTGTGCAAGACTTAAAATGAGGTGATGATATGGTTTGGGGACCACAATTTGTCTAACACTGTTCAAATTTGCCTCGTCTTCCGACAAAGGTGACCAAATTCGCATCAGTACATCATTTTCAAGAAAATATCTCCCAGGGTATTTTTGTTCCTCAACTGGACTTAACCCAGCCTGAAAACACGACGATAAAGATTCATCACCCCGCTGGGTAGCGACCAATTCAGCACGATTAACCTGCAAAGTTTTGTCTGTGCAGCTAGTTATCTCTACCACTGCTGACTTAGTAACTTGACCAGTGTTAGCACTACCATCTTCATCCGCTAAAAACGTTTTTGATAAATCCAGAACATCTGGAAAAGCGCGTGTACACCGCACATAACGTAAACACCTGAGGAAATTTTTCCGCCAGCTTAACGTTGTCATCCTGAATCGCAGGAGTATTTAGAACCTCTAGAGTTGGCACAACTTTACCCCCAGCCAAATTGTTCCCTAAAATGAGAGAGACTTCCTTAATAGGCAACCGGGTACACACGCCAACTTTGACCAAGCCTGATAACAAGTCGGATTGTAGTTGGATCAAATGCAGTGGGACTTGCGTTATTCCCATTTCAATTCCCCGAACAAAAACATGAGAATGACATGAAGTGTTTTCCCCAAAGGGCAGTACATCAAGAATAAGAGATTGGGCGGCACCTGTGTCCCGCAAAACTTTAATCTCCTTGCGAACACTCTCATTGTTTGGCAAGCATACTACAGCCTGAGACATAAAAGGCTTAAAAGAAAACTCATCATCTGGTTTGCGCGACTCACTATGAGGTGCAGACAGACTATCATCCGCAATGGCCGATACCAACCCCACAGACTTACTCTTCTGCTCTATGTGTTTATTCTTGGCTTTTAGTGCCAAACAGTCAGCAATCACGTGTCCCTTCTTGTGACAATAGTAACACAACCATCACCTAAGGAGTCAGTAGCCTGTGCATTAACCTTAGTTTTCGTCTCCGTATTTCTTGTAACAAACACACTTTTATGGGTCAGGACAAACTCATCAGCAAGAATTGCCGCTTTCTCTACCGTTTCTACTTTCTGTTCAGACAAGTAGGTTACAACCCGTTCTGGCAAACAGTGTTTAAGTTCCTCCAATAGAATTAGCTCTTTCAAAGATTCAAAATCAGAGATTTTACATGCACTGAGCCATTTTTCAAACAGGAGTTGTTTTTCTCTTGCAAACTCAACAAACGTTTGTGAAGGCAACTTTTTATGAGAACGAAACCATTGCCGGTAGGCTTTGGGAACCAACTCATATGCACAAAGAATGGCGGCCTTGACTACTTCATAGTGTAGCCCGGTTTCTACAGACAAAGAAGAACAAACCTCCTGGGCTTTACCTACCAATTTACATTGTTGCATCAAAGACCAAACATCCTTCGGCCAGCATAAAGCAGTGGCTATATGTTCGAACGCAGTGAAATAGGCATCAATTTTGGTCTCCCGAAAGTGAGGTATCAAAGAAATGTATTTACTTACATCGAATGTAGTGCTTGGTGAACTTGAGGGTATTGAGGTACCGGTAACCCGCTGAACAGCATCAGTGGCAGGCGGTTTAACAGACGGTTTGCTCATACTCAACTCCAGCTGTCGCAGCTGGACCTCCTCCTCCGCTGCGATCTCCAGCCTCCGGATCTCTAGCTTATGATCCAGTTCCCTCTGCTGTGCTTTGCCCTCCGCCTCAGCCTGAATCTGGGCTAAGCGGACTTTTAGTTGGGCCTCCTCGCAAAACGCACGGGGTGTCGAAGCAGAAGATGGAATGTGGGGCTCAAAGAGTGGCAAACCGATCGAGACTCTCCTCACTTCCCCTCCCGGGAAGTCGTGCGGTTCTTTCGCCGGCACACTGGAACCACTGGCTTGCACCACGAGCGGCACTGCCGTAGCAGTCGAATCAGGGGAACTTGGATGCCGCAATACATTCTCGCTCACCAGCCTTTCCAAAACCAACGTTTTAATAAACGTCTTAGTGCACTGCCTCCCTACCGAGAGATCGAAATGGGCTGCCAGCAATAACAAGTCATCTTTTCTTAACTTGTCGAAGCAGTCAAGGCTAGGGTCATCGAAAAACCCTTCAACAGAAGACTGTGCCATTTTCCGTTAAACCAGCTGTTAATCCCAAAACCGACACAAAGCAAAATAAAACAAGTAAAGCAAAGGTTTCTCCCCAAATAGTTACAGAACTACACACAAAAGGGCAATGGATTCCGGACGAGCCCCCATTTAAAATGTTACGACCCGGCTCGTTGGCTAGGGGACCAGCATTGAGGATCGTAGCATTCTAAGAAAAAGGAAGCAAATTTAGGCGGTAGGGAAGAACCCGATACAGTGACCAAGTGAAATTTATTTACAGTAGGGAGTGATGGAATTAGATACAGACGTATACAAACAAACAAAAACCAGGAACAGGCTCAAAACAGTTTTACAGAACTTAGGCGGTTCCCAACTCAAAAACAACAACAAAACGGACATCCCGACCTGAGCCACGAAAATAAAAGAAAACAAATGACAAACTCGAGCCCGGTCGACCTCCACTATAGAAATCACCAAACAAATGTAAGGGTGGGAGACCGCCGCTACGCCTGATGTTTTAAAGTGGTTGTGAGTACAACAGATCACTAAGTGTTAGCAACAGGTACATCGAGGGTTGTACACTCCCCGGTGCCAGCACTGTACAAATAAGGGCAAACAGCAAAATCCCCCGCTAGACATAGAATGCCAGAAAATACGACCAAGAACTGAGCTGTTGCCGCTGCCTCCATGGTGGTCCGTGCAGATAAGCGCTTGCAGGGGTGACGTCATCCGCCGACAGACCAATCCTGGTTCTGACGGACCTGTCAAACGCCGAACCCCTATGGAGAGACCTCGCGAACAGGAACATGACAGTTTCCTACCAGAAAAAAAAACAAGAACCGTAACATTGGCTTGTACCACATCTGCACCACACATGAAGCAGGTTCTGGGTCCACTCAGGTGGGCTTGCCCTTCACAGTGAAATGCAAGCTGTGGGGTTAAACTGCTTTTGTGGACAACATTCAACATACTGCAGTGACACTTTTATTGTTTGTGAAACATGGTGGCTTTGGAGAGAATTTTATTTGACCTCAGTTTTCCCTTCACAATATGGTTGTGTATGTGAAAGAGCTGAGTTTCCCAACTGTAGTTCCAATGAGCACAGAGTGAAGGACCGCAACAGACACAGGCTGGTGGTGGATGGATGTGTGGCATATCTACAGGGCCTGATCACTCTACAGCTTAGCATGAGTGCTGTGTTCATCCACCTTTGGCCACTTGGTGGTCACACTAATAAGGGGTCCAGCATTGGAAGTCTCTGAGTTCTGACTCCAGTTTGGTAAAAGGAGCTCCTTCTGTCCTTCGGAGTTGCAGAATCCCTTTCAACATTTAAGAAGAGTCTTAAGAAGGATTTTTTTCAGACCCACTTTCTTGACCTCTTAACTGCTCCACAAACTTGTAACGAACCATCTGTCACCATCACGTCTATATTTCCCATCAGTTCTGTAAGCAGCTGCTCAGGTAATGTTGTAGAAACAGTGGTAGTGGACACTTACTGGGCTTGGCTATTCATATATCTGCACCTAAAACTCTTTATCTGTTCTTTATGTGCTTCTGTTTACTCTGAGTTATAGATCACTTTAAAGAAAGTGAATCACTAGCATCTACTAAATCAGTGAATGTAAATTTTAGAAAATGTAAATGGTAGAAATTTACTTCCCATTGCTAATGTAGTGTAGAGTGGCTCACCAAAGGTGGGAAATATGTAGGTCAATAACTGGCTGTTTTGCTGTTAATGATCTGGTCTACCCTCATGCCACCTCATACCTGGTCACTTCCTGATTCTGGCATGCAAGCATGACATTTTTTCCCACTTTCACTGGAGGTACTGTGCTCATGGCCCACAAGAAGATGTGACTAGAATGGGAACAACGTGGGCTGCAGCAAAAATAAGACCTATTATATGCCAGTTAATATTTATTGTTAGTGGATGCTTTTAGTCAGTTGTACACATCAGAACTTAACATGGGCCTTAGAGCAATCAGTTCATCTGAAACACATGTCTTTGGACTGTGGGAGAGAACACGCATACTCTGTACAGACTGAGCCAAATTTAAAAACAGGTTCAAAGCCACAGCTATGCTTTTACTCAGTATGATTTTCATTCTTCGACTTGACCGCATAAAGATGTTGTACTGAAGCATTTTGTCGAGAACTGTGAGAGGGGCTCTGCAGCAATCTAGGTTGCTCCTTTCATTTTAACTTGCAGCTAGAACTCAAGTCTCTTAAGTACAGTGAGTGTGTTTAAGCCGGAGCACAGCGGATAAATACACAGCATCCCTTCCTGCTGTGATTTAGATGCTAATTGGTGCCGAACTGTCACTTGCAGAGGAGTGTGATTTTTCATTTTGTTTTGTTCTCGCATTTCCTTTCTTCATTCTCACTGTTGGTGGTCTTTGCCATGAGAGCTGAGGGCCTCAAAACAAATCTGCGGAGCTCTGGGTCCTGCAGCCCCTCACAAAGACTGCCGTGTTGACTCCCCCCTCCAATTACACTGTTGGTGAAGGCTCCAAACTGCTGTGCCGAGTGGTTCTCACTTTCTTCTTGGTTTATTTGACTTTTTTGTGATATGGCGCCTTGTGTGACATGTTGTTTAGAGACACTGGGCAATTATCCATTGCACCCCACTTTCTGGTTGTGCTGGCAATCTACAGTGACCATAAAGAGCAGCACTTCAGGAGGGGCATTGCCATGGGTCCTGGATTCAATTTCCAGGTGGCAGTCTGCCATTAAATCCTGAATATAACTACTGCTCAAGGTGTAGAAAGAAAAAACAGTTTGAATGATTTACATTTATTCATCAGTCAGGCACTTTTCTTCAAAGCAACTTTTGATTGATCCATTTATACAGCTCGGTCATTTTTATTGCATCTGTTCGGTGTAAAACAAGGATGTCAAATTACAGCCACACAGCACCGTGATCCAAACAGGCTGTAGTAAGACTGACGGGATTGACCAGTTAACCTAGGCCAAATGCTGACAATGATATCCGCTCATGCCCCACTGGGGGTGGGGTGGGTAATTTTTCCTGTTTGATAAATATCCCCACATGGCTGCTGGATGAAATAAACACCATGTTCCTCTGTGCTGCAGAGCAGCAGCGTCTCCTGGGTGTGTAATCGATGGTAATACAGGCTTATTTATGGCCTGGCTGCATGGCTGCTTTCAGCTGTCAATAGAAGCATACAATATTGTGTTGCTGGATTAAAGGCTGGATAATAACTCATATGCAACCAAATACATGTTGTGCCTGGTATGTTCAAATGAATGTGGACAATATGTCATTATTTTTGTTAATCTCTGGCTCTGAAAATTGGGTAGTGTTGTGAGGGAATTAAACAGCCAAGATGTTAAACAATCGCCTGTATCGATTGTCTCAGTACAGCAGATAACTGGGAGAAATCTGACCAGAAGGTTTCTCCCCAAAAAAGGGGCTATATAGCTTCTATAGGACAAGGCTTAGGGTGAGGAAATGCATATTAGAGAAACTTAGAGAAGCTGAGGGGTTCATGTGTAAAACAGTTAACGGGTTTTCCTAACACCAAGGGGTCAAAATGTAAAATAGGTTGTCACATTCACCCAGGATACAGGAAATGGTTATGAAAGCATTGCAATGTGTCAAGCACAGTAGAAGTATAATTTTTTTTTCTTCCACGGTGCATCACGTGCTGTCAACAGGTGTCACACCACTCATCACACCAGGATGCTTGGGTCAGGGCAGTTTTGCTGAAGAGAGCCTGCCAGAAGCTACAGAAATCTTGGATGGTGACTGGGCCATACTTAAGGTTTTTGGCACCTGAGGCCAGTCCTTTGTTTTGCCCCCCCCCTTTACTGTAACATATCTAAAGAATGTTAAAAATGGGTGAAAAAGAATCACCCAAGGCTACTACATGATAGAACATTCATTTTTATAATTTTCATACTTAATAAAATTATTAAACACAATTAGAGTACGTACTTGTCATACATCTCTATGCAGCAGGTATACAAGCAAGAATGAAACGAAGTTCCTTGTGTCCATGGTCCACAGGATAAGGAGAAATAAAATTTAGAGAAATATGTAAGTAGCAATAAATTCATACATTTAGGTTTTGAATAACATTTTATAACTAAATTACTGTATATTTATATAACTATTAAGCAGCAATGCATTATGGGAAAGGCATGGCTGCCCCTACTGAAACAATAGTATTTACCAAGGATTACATGTACTACTGAAATTCTGTTAATAAAATTACCTGGTGTTTTGTCTCTATCCAGACTTCACTTAATACACATACGTGCACTAGTCTAACCTGCCACTTACAGAAACTTAGATAAATATTTTATTTGTTTCTACTTGTTTTGGTGACCAAAAAAATTCCACTTGTAGAATTTTTTAAATTATTTTTAAATCTTTTTAAAGAATCATTTCTTTATAGCCCTGGCACTCCCTTTCAGTTTGACTAGAGGAGTGGACCCCCACTTATTCCGCTGGATGTAAGGGTTTGAAGAATTTGTGCCAAGTACTAGGATGTTTACAGCATTTACAGGTCCAAACAATTCAGTTCATTTTTAATGCTCTTCTCAACAGGTGACAGAGTGCTGAACAAAGGTCAAGGTTTTAATAGGAAGGGAACTACACAACACAGATTACCTGCTTCTTACCAGGATGCCACAGTGATTAGAGCCACCACCTTTGGACTAACAACTGAGATTTTGAATCCTCTTTTAGTACCCCTGACCAAGATACTTAACCTGAACTGAACAGAAAAAATTACCTGACTCTGTAACTGTAAATCAGTGTAAGTGGCTTTGTAGAAGGCATCTGACAAATATAAGTGTAGCTTGTTTCATTCAGCTTCCCTTTGTTCTGTAAAGTGTTTATAAAAGCACTGTGTGTGCTTGTGTGTGTTTGGTCCTGGCTTTGTAGCTGTGTATTTTTCTACAGAAGTACTTGTGTTCTTATATCCTCCTTTCAGCAGGGGACCAACAAAATAAGCTTAGCCTCACTGCGAATCAACCAACAAAACAGACCCCTGTGGGATAGAAATGTGTCCTTCACACTTTCTGAATCCTGACCACATAAAAGTCTTGAGCTGTAGCCCAGGAGACAGTTTCACCAGCCGTAACCACAGAGACCAAGGCATATAAACAGCCAGTACACTGCAGGGTCCTAGACATGGACTCGCCAGTTGCTGTCAGTCTGATTCATATGTTACGTATACACTGATCAACCACAACATTAAAACCACTGATAGGTGAAAAACATTTATTATCTTGTTACAGTGGCACCTGTCAAGGGGTGGGGGGAGATATTAGACAGCAAGTGAAGAGATCCCACAGAAGAGCTACTGTAGCACAAATTGCTGAAACCCTTAATGGTGGCCATGATAGAAAGGTGACAGAACACACAGTGCATCGCACCTTGCTGTGTTGCCATACATCGAGTGCCCATGCTGACCCCTGTCCACTGCCGAAAGCGCCTACAATGGGCAAATTGAGTATTAGAACTGGGTCATGGAGCAATGGAAAAAGGTGGTCTCGTCTGACAAATTGTATTTTCTTTTACATTGTGTGGACGGCAGGGTGCATGTGTGTTGTTTACCTGGGGAAGAGATGGCAGGAGGATGCACTATGGAAAGAAGGCAAGCTGGGGGGGGGGTAGTGTGATGCTCTGGGCAATATTCTGCTGGGAAACCTTGGGTCCTGGCATTCGTGCGGATGTTATTTTGACACATACCGTCTACCTAAACATTGTTGCAGACCATGTACACCCCTTCATGGCAATGGTATTCCCAGATGGCAGTGGCCCTGCTACACTGCAAAAATTGTTCAGGAATGGTTTGAGGAACATGACAAAGAATTCAAGGTGTTGTCTTGGCCTCCAAATTTCCCACATCTGAATCCAATCAATCATCTGTGGCATGTGCTGAAAAAAGAAATCCGGTCCATGGAGGCCCCACCTTGCAACTTAGAGGACTTAAAGGATCTGCTGCTAATGTCTTGGTGGCAGATATCAGAGGACACCTTCAGAGGTCTTGCCTCCACGGGTTAGAGCTGTTTGGCAGCACAAGAGGAACCTACACAATATTAGGCAGGTGGTTTTAATGTTGTGGTTGATCGGTGTATGTTCCCCACACACACACACACACACACACACTGAATTACTGGACTGATTTCAACTGTTGGATGTAATAGGGTTTCATGTAAGATTGTTTGCTTTTAAATAACATCACAGGAAACTGGTTGCTTTTCAGTGAATTCCACAAATTTCTTGAACAGATGCAAAAAGATACTGCGTGTCATTGTGACATGAAGCATTATTACTGTATATTTGCATGTATTTTTTAACACTTTTATTTAAAGAGACTTAGAGTGATAAGCTGGATGTACAAATTTTTGCTCTATTAAATCAGGGTTAGTACCTTGATCAGTGGCAGGGGATGGGATTCCAGAGGTAGCATTTTAACCACTATGCCACCTGCTGCCCAGTTGTGTGCCTGCATGTAAGCTTTGGATGAAATACATTGTTTTTTTTTAAGTTCTTGAGTTTAAGTGCTAGTTAAACCGATGCTGGGCCACTCTCAACACCTCAATGCTCTGTTTGAAATTGCAGAATTTTCTTACAGTTTAATGGTCAAAAATTCAGTCTCCAGAGAAGGTAGCTGTGTCTCTGCCCACTGGTATCCCACCTGGGCTGATGGGTAAGAGCACGTATTCACTTCTTGCTGCTTCTGTCCAGTCTGAAAAATAACCAAAAGCAACTTGTCTGGTGTTATTGCCCAACAAGGTCCCAACAGGTGGTGGATGTGCTGGCAGGAAGCTGGGTTCTGACTCAGATTCTCTATCAGGACTCTAGAATCTTGGATGAGGTGGACCGGCATCCTGCCCACAAGGTCTGTGGGATGGAGGAACACAGAGTTCTGGCAGGACCAGTATCTTGTTCAAAGGCATTTTATTATGGCCTTAACATTTGTTTGCCTTTTGGAGGGGCCACACCTGTGATCTGGGAAAACACCTGTGACAGACATCTTACTTTCTGCCACACTATTGACTGCATTATTTTCAATAACAGTATAGTGCAGCAGAAAGCACTCCTGCCACAGTCTGGTTGGCAGCTGCTTGTTCTCATGCTGTTCTTGTGGGTTTCCTCTCACAGTCCAACCACATGTTTCTGATTGCCTGGGGATGCTGAAAAAATGCCCATACAGTAGCATGTTTGGTTTGTGTGTTTATTTAGTATATGTATATTCATGTGTGTTACATTGTTTGTTAGGATATTTAAATGACTGTAGAGTATTTACTATATATAATAATTGTTTATCATTATTATACTCTTTTAGTATTTTTGTAAGCATGGTGGTCCTTCCTGGTTTACATCATTACCAGGCCAAGCCCTTTATAATGTATGTATGTGTATATTATCGTATTCTTACTTTCTTTTCTTTGTAATACTTGCTACATTAGTTGTAGTGAGTATGCATATATATTTGAGGGTAAACATGTTTCTTGACCTTTCTTGCACAAACAATGCAGAATGGGTCATGGGTCTGAGGTATTTGTTTGACGAGAAGGCAATATGGAGCTTTTCCTGTGTGATGTGAAATAGTCTTTCAAACAGAATGAGCTTCTATCAGCTGACATGCTAAATGCTAATGCCTCAAAATGCTAAATGTGAGCAGGAATCTCAACAAAACACTCATTTCCATCATAAATGAGTAGCTTGACAAAAAGTCTTTATGTGTATTGTCAGGAATGTAATCATATGCAAAACAATTAATGTTTCTCCCCATGGTTTCCTTGTTTTGGCAACAGAGGTTTCAGAGGGGATTGTCTGCAAGTAGCAATGAAAAGCAAAGTGTGGTACATTTCACTGGCAGTTGAATGGGAGCTGCCACAGAAATTGTCAGTGTTTGTGTTTGTCTGTGGTTCTGACGAACAAGCAACAACTACTTCTTTAAACCTGGTCAGCAGAGGGGTTACTGGTTAGAGCTGATAATGTCAGAGCTGAATCCCAATTCTTGCTGCAGTACCCTTAATCAAGGCACTTACTGTGATAAAAATCCACTGTTAAATCTAGAACCCTATAAGAACCGTATTGGCTTGAATATGGTGTTTTTTTCTGGGAATTACATCTTAAAAAAAAAAAAAAAAAAGATGGTGGTAGTCTTATAATCAATGACTACAACTATAAAGCTCATACACCATATAATACCAGTAGTTGGCTCATCTTATAATTAGGATCTTCTCATATTCAGGCCAGTGTGGTACTTTACCATCATAACTGTATTCAAAGAAAGGTTTTAAATAAATAACATCCATTCTCCCTATAGCCTGATATGAACTCAGGTATTTAGTCCCGTGTGCGGGGTGGAGTTGGGGTGCGGTTTCTCGAGAATAATCACTGCAGTGTCACCTTCATTTGCTATGGATTCTCAAACACACCATACTCTGTTATAAAGCAGCAGTGTGAGCATCTGCATCTCTGTATAGTTTTGCAAGACAAACACGAAGAAGTGATTAGGCTTTGCCCCGCCCCCTTATCATCTTTAAATGAAACAAGGTGGCAAATTGCCTGTTCCAGATGGCAGGGGATGGTTTGGTGAAGTTGGCGTTTCTCTCATTGACCGATCCAGCACACAGGAGGGGTGTTTCTGAATTCTACGTCACCGGTGCTGTTCCACGCTCAGCCCGAGGGGTCCTCAAGCATCCCTAGATCTCGTGAGAGATACAGCTTGAAGTCTGGTGGTATCTGGTGGGCGAGTCTCCACACAGTGCTAACTGATCCCTTCATAAGGTGATCATAACTGACTGCTGCAAGGGCCTTATTAACTCTGTGGCTGTTGCAGCTGGTGGCACGGAAACATGATTTTGAAAGATGGTGGCACTGTTTTGCTATGCAGGGCCTCCCCTGTGGTGCTGATACTGCGATATGCAGGAAAGCGGTGTACAGTGTACGCTATAGATGCACAGTATTACTTTTCCATAGAGTACAATTTTGCTCTCTTACAGAGGTTTGTTCTAGTGTTGCAGGTGAAACAAATGAAAAACCATAGTATTACAATTATTTGACATTATGTACAGCAGTAGATGCAATGCATACAGAAATATGTACAGCAGCATTATATATAGACACTTCACAGTTTGAGAAAACACAATTTGAGCATCAAACCCCTGGCCACTCCCAGTATTCAGTCATGTACTATATGCACATATAAATGCAGACAAATGTTTGCTCCGTGGAAGGTGGTCTCCCACAAATCCACCACCACCCCACCTCCATTTCCATCCTGTTTAATTTCTCCCAGTCGGGGCGCTCAACAGCCTTTCCTGATGGCACATAGAAACTCTCCAGATGGAGAGTACACCAAGCATCCATCCAAATGCACAATCGGTCTTAATATTTCTTGCTGTTGAAATATACCGGGGCAGAAGTGCTGTTTTTCACTAGAAGGACCTGGGTTCAGATGGGTTCCACCTCCTGCTGTAGTACCCTTGAGGAATGCACTTACTCTGAAATGATGCAGTAGAAATTGCCCTGCTACATAAATGAGTTAATCTCTGAAAGGAGCTTCACATCATGAACCACTGGGAAGAAAGGCTCCAGATGTATAATGCTTTCCTGTATGGTAAAGTAAGAAAATAAAAGGCAGTAAGGAAATGAGAAATGATGAAATAAACAGTCATTACAAGTGTATTGTATTGTGATGAAGTTATGAAATGATCAGCCAGCAGTTGGGGAGAGGAAGACAAAAACCCCTGATTGACATTCATTTGGATAAATATTAACCTCTAGGGGTCTGCGATCAAACACAGCACAAGTGTGATTGGCCAGGTTATGATTTACCAGTTTACATAGTAGGACTTTTTGGGGTGGTCAAAAATACAACAGAGATTCAGGCCAAGACCTTCACTCGACAAGGCAGTGGCCCTGACCTTTACACAACCTCATCATGTGTTTTACCGTGCTTTGCACACTGATTTTGAAAAGGAGCAGTGAAGTAAAGAAAACATCCTTATCTGAGCAGCACAACACCATCTCACATGACTCCATGCGCTTCTCCACTTGCATTTCAAGTGCGGCGTCGATCACCTCAAAGTGTCCCCGTAGTTTGCACAGTGGAATTTTATTAATATTGCTCCAGCACACAATGCCTCAATCTTTCTCTTCCTAAAGCAGCTCAGAATGTATATTCTTTAAACCTGACCTTCTGTGTAAGTTGAGTGGGAGAGGCACAAGGAGCGACAGCACATGGAAGTGGCAAAGATTTGGCATAGATAGATGTCTTTGTAGCAGTTAGGCTCTGCAATGACAGAGACTTGTTAAGGGATGTAGGAGGGGATCTAAAAACAGACTGAAAACAGAAGGAACTGCCAGTAACACCTGGTGTGTAAACCGGTATTTTATTTTAGTTGCAAACAGGAAAAACAACAAAAAGATAGCAACACAGCTCCAAAAGCGAAACTGAGCCGATAGGGGAGCCCATTGCTGTTGACTGAAATGTGTTAACCTCCATAAAATGGCACAGCTCCCTCACATCGTCCGACCGCTGGCACACTCTGCTTTGCCACTAGGGCTGCCTCTGATGAAGAAATTGCTAGAATGTGCAATGACAGAAGTCAGCTGCTGCCCAATGTCTGGGTTTAAGGTTGTAGTCACTACAACGGTTACATGGGATTAACAGACCATGGAATCATGGAAGTCACTACAATATATAATTGTTAATTATCCTATAAATGTTATTTTTAAACATACAGTTTTTTTCTACATTTTTTGTTGGCATTTTATTCACTTTTGTGGCTTCTAAAATGTCAGCATGTTTTAGAGCAAATTAGCATTTCCTCCGTCCATCATTAGTTGGCAGTAGAAGGCATTCAAATGGAACAAAAGTGTTCAAGTCATTTCCTGGTCTGGGTCTTTATGGACGTGCAAAATGAAAAAGATGAAGAACATGGAAAGTTGCTTATTTTTAAGAAAACAAATTGCTCATTAATCAAGAGTTTCAGCCATTTGCAGTTAGTTTTAATTTTAATGTGTAACTTGACAATAGGGATATGTTCTGAGAAAGCGTTAGGCGATTTCGTTGTTGCGCCAACATTATAGTGTGTACATATGCCAACTTGTTTATTATTATTATTATTATTATTATTATTACTATTATTATTATTGCATATGGTATATCCTATTGCTCCTAGGTTACAAACCTGTACAGCATGTTACAACAGATGCAGCAAACACAAAATGTTTTAGGCTGCCGCCTGTGTAAGTTGGCATATTGTTCTACGGTAAACTTTTAATAAGTAGAAAGAGTACACTCTAACGATAAAAAGTACAGTATAGTAAATGCATTAACCTAGTTGTTTATTATCATTATCAAGTATTATGTAATGTATATAATCTTATGGGACCACCGTTGTATATGCGGTTCATTGTTGACCGATATGTCGTTATGTGGCCCATACCTGTAGTTCAAAGTTAATGTAAAAATAGTCTCATGGCATGTTTTTATGTGCAGTAGCCATCAAGAAAGGTCTCAAAATGTGGATTTTAGAGCCATTTCTGTCACAATCTAGATCTGACTGCCCCATAAACGTGCATCACAGCACCTGTCACCATCTCTGTATTTCCAGTTAATTGTATATGCAGCGGCTGGTTTAAACGTGGTAAAAATGGTGGTATCAGGGATTGTTTGGGTCTCTATGTTTCCATTCATTAGATAACATGGATATGGCCATCATTGAGATCCTTCATCATGGTCATTTGGGAGGGTCACTGTTGTCACCATGTAGTGTATTCGGCCTTACAGCATAGCTCTCAAATCTCCTGAGTAGCTGAGCTGGCAGCATGTTTGCACTGGAGGAAAACATGGACAGGATCCTTCTGAGACCGAGGGATATATCACATAACTGTTTATGCCTAAAGCAGGGCAACAAGTGAAAATGCAAGGATGGAAATTCACTTTCAAGCCCAGCAGGGGATGTGCCGTTGTATCAGTGAGATGGATGAAAGTGTAATATAAAAACATCTGTGCAAGTTTCTGTGGAGGAATGTGTGTCTGGTATGACACATCTGTCTTTAAACAACTTTAGTTTTATATCCACATTGTTCTTCAGCGCCATCAAGATGTTTACCACATGTATGCAGTTAAAAATTTGTGTTTTCCACTTGTGTCCTTGTTGAAAGTGTTGAGTTCATTGTCTTTGTCACGGAATCTATCCATCTGATTGCTGCTTGTTCTCCTCTTTGTATGATAGCCTTAATCTCATCATTAGTATTTCTAAAGACAGCTCTGGCCTAATTTGATCCAAAACCTGTCTGTTTTTTGGCTCTCCTTGGTATCCTTATAGTTTTTCAGGAACACAAAGGAGTCCATATTTTTCCTGTCCAACTTTTTTAACATCTTGACATCTTCAGCAATGATCTCAAGTATCCTGGAACAACAAAGATATAAACCATGACATACCTTAGAACTGCTAGTTTGTATGTTTTGTTTTACATCTGTATGATCTGTACTTTTGCTTTGAATTAAATAATCTAGGTTAAATACTATAATGAATTCCTTTGATTGTGTTGACTTTAAGAAACAAATGTTTTTCTTGTCCATGCTGTTAGTATCTGGACACTGTGCTACTGGTTCTAAATGATGAAATGCAGTGTAAGGTTGGTGGGAACATGGGTAAGGCTCAGTGATCTGCTGGCTGACAGCAGGATGGTTGTCAGTTCTGTCATGCCACAGGGATGTCCTCTGCTTTGACGATAGAGCTACTAACATGTAGTAGCAGTACTGACAGGAGGACATGAGGGATGCAGCCGGCCTGGGGGGAAGAGTCAGTGGCATCAGGGGAAAAAGGGCAGGACAAAGGAAGTATGAAACAACTAGGCTTTTGGATCATTTTGCATGGAAATTGTCGAACGCGGTTCTTACTAAAATGCCAGGCCTGGAGAATGATTTCTGTATTCTGCTCACATCCATCGTGTTCCACCTGACCCAAGTACTGGGTCAGGCTTTTGATGGCTGTGACTGTCTTTGCTCACAGCCTCACAAAGTTTTCAACGTTCTGACTGATTAAACCGTCCAGGGAACATTACATATATTTGGCTTCATGCTGACTGCCATAAAAACTATTTGTGCTAGTTTGATAAATAAAATCCTTATGATTTGATCTAATTTTGTGAATATGTTTGACTCCTTATATTGACAGTAAGAGTTGTTTGTATCACTACTCTGTCCCATGGAGAGGGAACAGGAAATTAACTTTAGTTTTATATGCTTTCTAATGTGCCTCACACAATATTGTAGTTTTTTGTTTAGTTTTCCTGTCAGCTGATCCTCATTCCTGACCTTGAAGTACTTTTCAAATTAGCTTCTACAGCCAGGCCCAAGGCCCTTGTTTGCATGGGAAGGATTTGCTAAGTGAAAGAAAGAAAGGTGACTGGTCTTCCTTCTGTAGAGGCTCATTGTTGTTAGACCACTCCAGATGCACCTCCAGGTACATGTACATTGCAGCCACCCTCACTTCTACTCCATTAATGATCACCAATCATGGTGGAACCTTAAACTTTCTCAAATCCACCATCTTTTCTTTTCTTTTGTTATTATCAGAGTTCAAGTACAATTGCTTCCATTTACAGCACTCAGCAAAGTCCTTCATCAGCTCTCTGTACATTTCCTGTCTGACCTTGATATACATTATTCAACTGTCATTTGAGGACCCCCCCCCCCCAAGATGACATGATTTGGTGTTATATCGAAATTCCAAGGTGTACAAGCTGAACAAGAAGGGACTCGGGACAATCCCTTGAGATGCTGTACATCCGTGTCTGCCATCTAGCCCTGCAGCCATACAAATAATCTAGGACATAATGGATGTATCTGCTTGCATTGACCAAAGCTTCTCCTGCACCAGTGCAGGTTGTATAGTTTTGAGTGAACTAGATAAGTAGGGGAGGGACATGCTCATCACTGTCCTCCCTGCCTTGCGTAGATTGGCATAGACTCCGCAAGTTTAGCAGGAAGATGACAACATCATTCACTTCAATTTGGTCCTGGTAGGCAAAATGGAGAAGGTTCAGTGCAGTCCTGACTGAAGGTTTGAGGAGTGCCAAAACCAGCCTGTCTAGTGTCTTCATGATGTGTGAAGTCAGAGCTCCAGGCCAGTAGTCATTTAAAGCTGATGAGCACCCTTTCAAAAGCAACTGGATCCAAGCAAAATGTTTTTAACAGCCAAGGAGCCCTTACCACGCTTGAAACTCAGGTTGATCACACTTGAGAAGCCAGCATAGCTGCTCAGCACACAAAGCCTGTAGGTTAATACCATCAGCTCCCATAGCTTTTCCCTACTAGAGACTCCTCACCTGTTTCTTCACCTGGGTGGTTCGGTGATAGTGGTGGGTGGAAATTATGGCAGAAAAGAATACTGTAATCTACAGAAATTGAAGGGGCAGGGGAGTAGTGCTGTAGCTGTATAAAATACCTAGAAGTATGAACTAGTACAATGGAGCGCTGACAGATCTTTGTCAAACCTGTTGAAAATTTTGGTTTAACTCACTGGCTTTGTCACAGTTATACTTTATTATGCCTCCACTGGACTTTTTGGTGCTAATTATGTTCTTCAGGCCCATATAGAACTCCTTCACTACATTCTCTCTCAGCTGTCCTTCACCTTCTTCTTGTAAATGTCCTCAGAATAGATTAAAAGCCTTTCGATCAGTTATGATCCCAGGTTTGTTTTTAGGGAAGCAGTGTATGATCCTGTGAGTTTGATGGTGTCCATACAGAAGTTAGTAGAGCCTGTAACACAGGCTGATGAACTCAGTCCCATCTCTATGCTCCCCATGTGATTTAAAGAAAGTTCCCAAAGCTCAAAAGCATCCTTAGATGACCTCTGGGTTTCCCACTGTTCTCATGGACCAGTGGTTGTTGTCATGCAGTGGACTTATGCAGTAGCACGAGGTACACCAGGTAGTGTCTGTGCAGCAGGAGAAGTGCAGTGGAACTGCAGCATCAGCCTACAGTAGACCTGAAATTGTTCAGGGTTGCACTTGACAGTTGTCTGAATGTGGGCAGAGATCCAGAGAATGACATGGCTAATGTCTCTGGAGGCTATAATAAATGCATTGGTTTGACATGTTTGTTGTTCATGTTTCCTCATTGTTGTGTACCATAGTCTCTGTGTTAAAAAAAAAAAGCAAAAATACTGGACATGTCTGCCTTGTTGTTGATCCCACAAAGCCAGCCATCCATTCATGACACAGGGATTTGTAAGAGCTGATGCTGTCTTTCTTAGGAAGCCTGACCAGTTAGAATAACCATAAACTGCTAGTCATAATTGGATTGAAAATGAAAGAAAAACCCATTTTATTATTATGATAATGGTCTATGTTTGCCAAAGGGTATGTAATGAGTGTTTTAATTTAAAAAAGTTCCTACAGGGACACATTTATGGATTCTCTCGAAAAAAATCCATCACAGGCGAACTGACAATGTCCTCAGCAGGTGTTAACATGTTAAATCTTGGGGTCCCTGATAATATGGGTGTTAAACAAATCATTACCATTTCTCAGGCTTATGCAATAAAAATAAATTGTTCAAGTGAAAGGGCTTTTTGTAGAATAATCTACTACTCAGTTGAAAACAAGAACTGTGTTGCGTCTAACTTGTTTCTGTAACTTGACACTTTCTACATTTACCACCACAGGATTTTGAGTTTTTCTTTGTCCCGGATGAAAGAGCACCCTGCTATATATGTATGGATGGCAGTATTGCCATGTTTAAAGTTCTGCCCACGATGAATGCTATCTGTGATCAAATGGGTGAACACATCTTCAACATCTGTCTTTTATGGGGGAATTAGAACCCCCGTTGGGTTCATGAAACACATCTGCTGGGATTTCAAATCCTGACTCAGTCCGAAAAACCTTTTTGTTTAAACATGTTTTTTAAATGCTCACCAGAAATACAGTTAAAAACCACCAGTTGAAGTTGCAGTTCTGAAATGTTTAGATTGTGCATAATATTGGTGGCCTAGATCATAGCACAGTCACCGTCATAGTGTGTGACCTGGAAGCCTCTTTAGTCTGAGGCCTGTTTTGAGTTCAGCAGTTTTGTATTTTGAATTTTGACTTTGTGGATATGCAACAAGATGACAACCTAGTGGTCTTGTGTTGTGGATCTATTCTTTAACGGTTTGAAATCTCATCTTAGTGAACAACTTTCCTCTGCCCTGCAGCCCTTTGAAACCCAGAGTTGATGGGCCATTATTTGCTCAGTGTGTGTTACTATTTGGGAAATGAAGCAAAATCTGTAGAATGGCTCATGAAAGGCAAGCACTTTGGCAGTTTTATGTGCCACCAAACATGAGGCACTGCTTTATTTGGTGGGGTATCAAAAGCACATGCTATTTATCATATTTTACTATAATAACTTTGAAAATATTAATATCAATGGACTTCCTTGGTCATAATAATTGAGTTTTAGTTTTTTGGTGTTCCAGATCACATACCTTCTTTTTATTTTATAATTTGCGGGTTACCTTAAGTCCAACTTTGTATTTTTAGTTTATTTCTTTATGTATTTTTTTCTGATGTACAGCTGAAGCCCTCTATAATATATTCCATGTGTCTTCTTCATGAGAGTCCACCTCTCTGCAGTTTTGACACATCCAGCCACTTGGAGAGAATCTGCAGACCATGAACCATGAAGCGCTGCATCCAATAAAAATTACATATTTTTTTCCAGAGACTTGGAGCTCTAGCATTTCTGTTGGGTTTTGCTTTCCCTCATCATGACTGGAGGCCATCTCTTTTTTTTCTTCATAATTTCAGCGTACATTTTTCATGCACTCTGCAGTATTCGAGCACAACTGTAGAGCTGAAATGATCTTTAGCGTCACTGCAATGGGCTGATATCCTATCTGGGAGTGGTTTTATAGTTTGTAGTCAGTCACACGATATGATTCCAGGATAGGCTCCGGTCCACTATGTTCTTGACCAGGGTGAGGTAGTTACTGATAATGGATGGATGAGTGGATAATAAGCATTATTACCTTTATTTGTCCATGTGACAATTCTTAAAGTGTTAACAGCACTTACTGTTGTCATAATTCAACATTTTGAGTTTTGAGAAATGCTGTACTGAGCAAATAGAGGGGAGATACCCATGGAAGAGGTTTATGTAAGTGGATGAGAGGCTGAATTTTGGGCCTCATGGGTGACTTCATCACAAGGACAAGATGTGAGGACTGATAGGGTTACAGGTTTTCATCCATGCTGAATTAAAACCAGTCCTGCAGGATGCTTGTAGCAAGAAATCATCAGAATTCAGAAGTCAATGTAACTACATGGCTATGCTCTTTGGATCTTCCAATGTGACACTCAATTTACCATATTTACCTTAGTGTGCTCCCTTTCTGGTCTAAGATTTGATTAATCTTGCAGGGCAATGATATGGGAAAATAACCACTTCATATAAAGACTTGCGCTAATCTGCGAGAGGAGATGAACTTAATTACTCCATTTTAATCTGGTTAACATGCAGGCTATTAATCCTGGAGGCTGAATGGATGTATTTACATCATTATACTGCACAGTTATTCTCTTGAATACAAGGCTGTCACAGTCCTGCCAATTTGCCTTATTAGTGACATCATTTCACCATTTTGTTAAAACCGCCATCATCAGAACCTCCATCAGACTTTGTTGGCCTCAGATCCATTGTTTTTTAAATTTTTTTTATTTTTTGCCTCTTCAGTGTATTGTGCACTCTGGTCCATGAGGAGTTATATTTTGTTCTCCTTGTACAGGTGCACAATAGCAAAATGGCAGTAAAGTGAACCTTGAGTGCCATTTACTGTTGTACTTGCATCATCATAGACCAACTAGCGTCAGCAGTCCTACCGCCTGTTTAAACCTATGCATGACGGGCACCATTCCAGCAGGAATATCTTGGTGTGAGCCCAGCCAAACATGTGGCACACAGCTCATAGCAGAAATATCCTATAATGTCCTCTATTTATTTCAAGGACAGCTACAACTTCTGCTATGACAGCATTGAATCATGGGAAGGTGTTTAGTTGGATGAAACCAGCATTTGTCAGTCAGCCTTGCAAGAACCATCTGTTGTGTGTGTTTAATATCCAACTTCCCCAGGACGTTTTCAAGAGAGCTAAATCATTATTAATTTTCCTTGCAGTCACCCGTATCCACAACAACTTTGTATTGAATCATTTGTGTAAATCTGCATGTGCTGTAACAGTTTGGGCCCCATGCGATTCTGTGACTTTTCACCGTTACAAACTAGGCTTCTAAACTCATTCATCACTCTTACCTCCACTTAAGGATTTTGTTGGCCATAACTACTGCTTTCATAGGTTTTTATGTTTACAGTATGATTGAATATGAAAAACAATCATCTGCTTTCATATTTATTACTAATGTGTTCAGATATGAATGCCACATGCAGATTTTTAGCTTCCACGTTACCATTGTGGCCAAATATCTTGTGGACATTGTCAGTGAACCTTTCTCATCACTTCCAAAGCATTTTAATAGGTTTTATTTCAGTATTAAGATATGAAGAGTTTTTTCAGTTTAAAGTGTGTGAGGTGGACTTTGTTCTGCGTGTTGGGCCTTACTGGAACCACATCAGCAGGAGTCACTGGGTCCAGATGCTGAGCTTGACCCCCAGGTCCGACAGCCATAATTAAATCTCAGAACTCCCTGCCACCAACAGATTATTGGCAGACCATGAAACTGGTTAAATGGGCAGCCGCTCTTTGAAGGTGTGCATTTAATACGGCTGACCAGACTTCCCTTTCCTGGCAAATCCCTTAATTTGTGGTCTGCTGTTCCTGAGGTCATCAAATACCACACACCGACTCAGCACAGAGTGTACACACTTCAGGCCAGCTACCATGAATCAAAAAGACATAACACAGTGACACATGAAAGTATGTTGCAGATACAGATATGAAGTGTTGCAAGACTGCACCTGTAAGGATACCTCTTCATGTGTATTTTGTTTCTGTTTTCTTTATACTCTCCTACTCATTCACACATACTCTTTCTCTCAAAATAGATGGCTGATGTGCTTCTATCTTTGGCTTTTGAGCTTTGACTTTGCGTAATCGCTCTATTGGAGGATTACTTGCTGTCATTGTCTTGTGCTCCACTTGTTATTAAAAATAATTTTAAGCTTTGACATTGACTAGCTCTCTTTCTGCCCAGGGACCAGCTGTTATGTTGTGTCACTGTTCATGTATAGCAAATATATGTAAATATATACATGCTGCTAAGCTTGATATTACATAGCACTGGTTTAAGGCTAGAGTGGCTGTAGCTTATCATAGGTAGGCCGGGTCCCAACAATGACTGAAACCCATTGCCCCCACTGCTCTTTTTCTGATTACAACCTTTGTAAAATATGAAGTTCATTAATATTGAATATTGGATCACTGGGGCCTTGGAGGACCAAAGGCCAGCCATGCTCCAGAGCTCTAGTTGGCACCACCAGCCCAACAACAGCACACAACTCTTGGTGTTTCCTGTAATGGACTGCTACGTGACGCAGTGCAACCTTTGAGGGTTTTCAAAGAGTGTAGCACTACTTGGGTTTATTGTGCATCTCCTTAGTACGAGGGTGAGGTTTGTGTTATGTCAAAGAGACGAATCCTGCTTCATTTTGGAATCATCAAGAGCACATGGTATGGAATGAGTCCATCAATGGAGGGAGAGAGGACCAGGGACAGCAGGTTGGAGCACTGTGTGTGTATGTGAGAGAGACTTGGAAAAACAATGCTATCCATAAGGAACAAACGGATGGGCCTACAGCTGCAGACTTATCTTTATAGATTTAGAGATGGCCTATATATAAAAGCAAGCAAAATACACATGACTTGTGACATTGTAAGTTCTGACTCCAGATTCATCTTGGACCTGAATGTTTTCCTGCTTCATAAACATTGGAACAATATTTCTTGCTTCCAGAGTCCATGTTGACTTTGAATTGTAACTGCTTTCCATCTGCTGTGGCAATTAAAACAGTAACCAGATCACTGATGTGTCAATCACACGCTCACCAGACATTACATCTATTTGCAGTGTGGGGATGGAGCATCTTGTGGAAGCAAAGGTGGCAAACAGGCCCAGTGATTCCAAAAACATCATATGCAGACATTATACACAGTAGTAAACATGTAAATATACACCTTTCATTTAATAGCGATGACGTGAACCAGTAGTTTTACCCTCACAGGACAGCTGAAGTCAGGTTCTGGACCATTTACTTTTTAAGTAGGAACAATATCAAATCCTCCTTTTGGTGCCAGTAGATGGTACGGTGGGAGAACTTGCCTGCGTCTGGTCATGGTCCTAATGAGATAAGGAGATTAAGCGATTACAGCAAGTGGGTTCTTCCGCCTCTCACATCAGCACTGAATTCTGTGGGCTTTCTTAACAAATGATTGTGAATCACAGCAGGATTATGTGTTTATGCTGAACATGTGTGGGTTGGACTTTCACTAACTCCTACAGTCAACAGGTTCTCCTCAGCAAAACTGCCCTGTCCTGTTCTGTAACACTACTCAGCTCTTTTAGCTGGATATGTTTTAGTGCTATAGTGGTTAGGACCCTCACCTTTTGATTAGAAGAGCCAGCGTTTGAGTCCTTCCTCCTGCTGCAGTGATCTTGATCGTTGCAATCACTGTTAAATAACTTATTAGTTAGAAGTACACAACTGCATAAATGGGTAAATCAGTTTAAGTCATTTAAGCAAAAAACGTGAAGTATATGAATAAATTTAATCTTTAACTTGCATGGTTTTTTTCTTATAAAATTCCCTAGAGTCAAACATTGACCTATTTGACAGCTAAAGGAAGTATATAATAACTTTATAATTATATATAAATTATAAAGTTTATATATAAAGGAAGTATATAATTCACTTCTTGCCTTTAAACACTTAAAAGTTCATAAGTCATAATGAACTGCCAGTTCAGTAAAAGAAAGCAATACAGCATTTATGAATTTTGCTGTTTCCTCAGGTCCAGTGACTATGGGACAACCTACAGCAAGCTCAACCTCATGCCAGGGACCACCATTGTCGTCACCAATTTCTACATCTGTCCCACCAACAAGAGAAAGGTTGGTTTTATCTTCATATGTATGCGTGTGTGTGAGAGCTGTTGTGGGTGATTTGAGAAGCTCTTGTTCTGTGGCTGAGGTCAAATATGGGAAGAGACATCGTTCCTGAGCTGTAGGTGTGACTTTCCCTTTGCATTGGTTTATAAGAGATGTGAAGGCTTGAAGGGGAATACAGAAAATGTTACCATGGTAAAGTTCTGGAGTACCAACCCCAGGTTTCCTAAATTCATTATTATTATTACTTTTGAGGGTTTTGTTTCTGCCTGTATGAACTCATCATAAACTTTCCAAATATTGGGTCCAAATACAAATTACTGAGAGGTTAACATCATACACAATGCTGGAGCACTGTAATGTCCATGCCATTCTGGACCGTGTTTGCGAATTTTAACAACAAACTGTAAGTACTCATTGCCTATGGGGAATTGATAAGTAGTCAAGTCAAGGTTTATTTGTCATGGATGAACAACACAGCATAGCAGTGTTGTCACCATGAAAGGTTTTGTTTCCAGGCATCCTCAGTAATATAAATATAAGCATAAATATGTAAAAGTATAAATAAATAAGGTACAGGATAGTTAAATAAATAATAATAAATACTACAATCGGGAAAAGGAAAACGAACAAATTAATAATAATAAATAAAGAGTAAATAAGAATAGGTATGAGAGCTATACATGGGGGAGGGGGGGAGAGAAGACACAGCAGCCAAACCAACAGCACACAACAACCAAACCTACAACAACACCAACAACACACCACCGGTTATCTTACACAGGCATACAGACAGACAGACAGACCCCGATCGACTCTTCCCACTGCCTAGGGAGGGGTCAGTGGTTTACCAGTCTTACGGTGTGGGGGAAAAAACTGTCCCGGAACCTCTTCGTCCTTGTCCGAACACTTCTAAAGCGTCTTCCGGATGGGAGCAAGGAGAATAGTTTGTGGCTGGGGTGACTGCTGTCCTTCTGGATGTTATATGCCTTCTTCTTGCAGCGCTGGGTGTGGAGGTCCTGCAGGGCTGGCCGATCAGTCCTGGTAATGGTCTGTGCTGTCTTGACCACTCTTTGCAGAGCTTTACGGTCTGACGCACTGCAGCTACCATACCAGGCCGTGAAACAACCAGTCAGGACCCCTCGACCCCCCCCCCCCCCCGCCAATCCCCGATGTATATCTTTTTTCCCCACATACCTATTCCTATTTATTAACCGTTTGTTTACTCTCTTATTTGTTATTATTATTATTTTTATTTATTTATTTATTTATTTGTTTGTTTGTTTGTTTGTTTGTTTGTTTGTTTGTTTTCCTCTCCCGACTATCCTGTACCTTACTTATTTATACTTTACATATTTATGTCCATATTTGCACTACTGAGGATGCCCGGAAACAAAACTTTTCATGGGGACAACACTGCTATGCTGTGTTGTTCATCCATGACAAATAAACCTTTGAATCTTGAATCTTGAAACCATGAAGCAGACATCTCCCCCTCTCGCCTTCCCCGACTCTGTTCTCCTGTCCTGCTGGTATATTGTGAGACCCTGGGGTGTAATGGCGAAGTCCGGAATCGAGGGGTCCAGCCAAGTCTCCGTGAAAACCAGCACATTGCAGTCCTTGATGTCCTGGTGGAAGGCCAGCCTGCTTCTCAGTTCATCTAGCTTGTTGTCCAGTGACTGAACATTCGCTAGAAGAATACTGGGAAGAGGTGGGCAGTTTGCATGTCATCTCAGCTTGATCAGAACGCCAGCTCTTTTCCCTTGCTTCCTCCTCCGGCGCCGTTTGCCAGGTACGCCAGGTAGGCTGAACAAAGAGCAGTCCAGCGAGGTCGCCATGTCCGCTGAACTTCGCTCGCCTCTGAAAAATGACCTCGTTGCGTTCCCGATGTCGATCAGAGTCTGTCTGTCGTAGGTGATGATAGCGTTTGTAAATATAACGTTATTATGCAGAGTTAGTGCCAATAAGATAACAAAGAGATAAAGAGTAAGAGGAGCCTGGAAGGCGGCAGCCATCCTCGTTGGCGCCATCTTGGAATAATCTATATTTGTGAAGTCTTTGGAGTGTACAGTACGTAAAATATAAATTAGGTTTCTTACTGTACATTCTGCATCATATGGCATTGTGGACAAATGTAAGGAATTATAACACATTAAAATGTTATTCTGTTTGTATTCATTTTACAATGCTGGTGCCTATTTTAATGTGTAATGTGCCATTTCTCACTTTCTAACTAACATGGTACTGCTCACAGGACCTCTTAGGATGCGGTGTGACCCCCCCCCCCCCCAGGAGGGGTCAGTGGTAGCGCTTTGGTGCCTACTTGTGACGTTAGCCATAAGATGATTGAATTGTCTTGGACATTAGTGTCAGTGACCTATTACACAACTGGTGGAAGTGAAGATAGGTATCAAACAAAGCTTATGGTGGAAATACTGGTTGCATTCTTGGGAATTTTTGCTTCTCTTAAACACAGCTGATAATAAAATCCTCAATGTGATATTTGTAACTGAGTTCTGAGCGCTTATGAGTGGTACTGTCTTTCAACATCACCCTTGTCACCCATCCAGCTGTTGTCATGGGAAAGAAATGTGGTGGCTACATCTTGTCTTCTCCAGTCTTGTCCTCGCTGTATTGCCACAGGTGGTGCCACTACACTTAGCCATTAAGTCAGTATCACTTGCAACCTGCAACACCTGAGGAAGGTGTAAGGGGGTCCACACTGGTGAAGGCCACAGGTAGCCTTTACAAGTGTTCGGTAAAACTGTTTATTTCTCTTGCTTTTGTTCCTGACGTACAATAATATACAGAGGGGGAAAAGATGCTAAATTGAAATCTAAGCAGGGTTTGAAATGGAAATAGAATTTGGAATGGACTTTTTATTTTCTTCTTTCAGAAAAATTCTGCTTCCAAATTTTCGCTGCCACACGTTTGTTTTTTGTCTTTTGCCATCATTTGGTGCAAGGCCAGGACCGACAGTTATGAGGAATCTATTCATTAGCAATGATAAGGGAACTTCCTTAATCTCAGCTCAACCTTTGAATAGAGCAAAATAGTGAAGGCTTTTAGGGCAGGACACACCGTGTGCTGCCAATGAATTTCTTCTTCCCTCTTTTAATGTCTGAATTAGTTTTAGTGACCTTGTAATTGGTTTTTTGCGTTTTTTGAGGAGCAACACTGGTTCATTGAATGAATCAGAAATGTGTCCGTGTAGTGGAAGAGTGGTTTTGTGTGCATGGTGCTGAATCTGTCCATCAGCTAAATCCCTTTAAATGTTAATAAAGGTGATGAAATTACCTTTCCTGTGGACAGCAGTGGTCAGATAGGATCATACAATATGAATTATTTCTCATCAGTTTGGTTCTGTGTTTTTGCCTGTTGTTGATTGAGATGAACATATTTGTCAGTGAAGATGCTTGTCAAGTTGGAAGAGCTCAAAGCAGAAATAACATCTCAAAATTTCAGTGAGCTAAATAACATGGGTAATATGGGCAGGTTTATGCCCATATTAGAATAATGTGACTCTTACTCAGATGAACATGTATGTTGCAGTTGTTTTGTGCTACCAAATTCTGGATCCACTTGAGTGTTTTCTACTAACTTTGTTGACAGGTTTTATAATGGAATGCAACAGGTACTGCTGAGCTGATAAAAGAACAATAATTAATTGAATACCTGTGATAAAGTAAACATATGGCTTAAGTCCATAAAAATTTTTTACACTTTATATCTCAGGTCTTTGTACTGGATAAGAATGACACTGTGTGTGTGTGTGTGTGTGTGTGTGTGTGTGTGTGTGTGTGTGTGTCCTATAGCATGAACAAATGCTGCATACTGAATTAACACTGCATTCAGTCCAGTTGTTGGCACTCTGCATAGGAGCCTCCATCATTAACATCTTTCTTTGGGAGATTACGCTTAGGGGTCCACCTTTGCGTGGATGGAAAATTATACAACCAGAGCACATAAAAGAAAATCGCATTAGCACGGGGAGCCAGATTTGAACTCACCCGAACCCACAGTGGAACACCAGCACTATCCGCTGCGCCCTGCAGTCAGCTGTGGATCAGTTCTACTGTCTACTTGACCTCGAGTTTGGGGTAGGGTAAATGCACACACAGTGAGTTATGTAAGGCTACAACGTACACAGGGCAAGGCTGACACAGATGTTCAGGAGCATTTTTTGTCCTCTTGCAGAGCTGGGCAGCTGTGTGGGGCTTGGTGGGGCAGATTTGGTTATTTACAGGCCTGCCATCGTCCATTAGTATGGAAAGGAGCACAAGTGCAAGGCTGCCTTTCCATGTTCTGTTTTCATTAGCATTTCAACTGCAAGTGGGTCATATTTATTACAGTTGAAGTCAGAAGTTTACATGCACTAAGGGTTCTGTGATAACAAGGTCAAGGTATTGGAGTGGCCATCACAAAGCCCTGACCTCAATCCGATTGAAAATTTGTGGGCAAGCAAGGAGACCTACGAACCTGTCACAGTTACACCAGTTATGTCTGGAGGAATGGACCAAAATGAGCTTGTGGAAGGCTATGCTACCAAATATTAACAAAGTGTATTTGTGACCCACTGGAATTGTGATATGATCAATAAAAAGTTAAATCTGTCTGTGAACATTGTTGGAAAAATTACTTTTGCCCTGCTCAAAGTAGATGTCTTAAACGATATGCCAAATTTATAGTTTGTTTTAAAGTGAGTTTTAAAGAATTCACCCTAAGTGTATGTAAACTTCTGACTTCAACTGTAGTAAAAAAAAAACACCATTACTTCTCCTGTTGGGTTCATGGCTCGTATTTGTCTCCTTGTTTCAGTAAAATCATAGTTCTTTGTTTAAAAGTATATTCTGTGTCTAAAAGTATATTGTAAGTAATATTCTTACAAGTCCCTGTGGATTTAAGCCAGAAAAGTCAGGCTGAGAAATTATGTTTTAGTCCAGTGTCCTGTATAGTGGTCAGTCTGGCACACTGCAGTAACTCCCATTAAAATAAGACTCGTTCTGTAGAGTCTTCCTTTGGGACCAAGTCTATGTTCTGCCGAGATGCTCTTAATATTGAGTGGCCAAGTACAGAGACACAGTGATGTTTGCAGATATTGTCCTTTTATACTGTAGATATTTAGCTATGCAGACACAGGAGCAGCAGGTGGCATTGTGCTTAGACCCAGGTTTTAATCCCATCTCCTGCTGTTGTTTCTTTGATCACCCTTTTTCACAAGGTACCGTGAGCCAGACATTCGAGGATAAATTGGTTGTGGCTGATGGTGGAGGGGCAGGAAGCAGAAGCATGTAGAGGGGCAAACAGAGTAATAAAGTAAACCTGAAAAACAGGGTGGATTGATTGGCAGATGAACAGAGAAGTTGATGGGTGATGATTGTTGCCTGCTATTCTTTTTTCTACCCTTTAATTTCTGTCCTGCTTTATATAGAAGCATTTTGTGGGCTTTGTTGCCTCAGCCATCACCTCACCTTGGGTTTGGGGGTTTGGGCTGGAGCTCAGGTCAATACCACAATGTGAAATAATGGGCTAACCACGCTTGGCGTTAGTAGCCCGGATCCTTACAGTGTGTGAGGCTCTCAGCTTACCAACGTCACTCTCTACACACGACAGGGAGAGAGCAGTGCTGCAAGATTGCTACATGATAGCCATATTGTTATACTTTGATGTTTTATTTGAACAAAACATGATATGAGAAAATGTAACAATGACACAGACATGCATTACTGGAAGTGCAGTGTTTACTCCCCTACCACACTGGCATTTACAGTAAAAATATTTTTATCCCGTTATTAAAAGTTGCATACAAGCAAATCACTTTGAATATTCAAGTGAAATGATTTTTTAAAAATGTTGGGTCCTTTCTTTGTTATTTATTTTTTTTAAATTCTGAAAACTAGATTTTAGAAACACAACTGTGAGGTATTGGACTGTCCAGTCAATTCAATATGGAGTCATTGGTGGTGCCATCATCTGCAGAAATGTTGAAGGTTTCTTGATACAAGCTGTTGCATCATGTGTTTTTCCCAAGTCCTTTGGTAATTTCATTTTTAATTTAGCATCCTGTGATGCTGAAAATTTCCAGCAGGATTCTTGGTTCACCTTAAAAAGCCAGTTTTTCAAAGTGTTTAAGCAACGCTTCCCCTTGTCAGAGAGTGTGATGTTGTGGTTTAACAACATCAAATCAGTTTATTTTCCTGCCAGTGTTGCTGTCCTAGAACACAGACAGAGGTTAGTTTTGCACTGTGTCTTCGAGGTGAGGGAGGGCAAACCCCCTGGGGGCTGGAGACAAAAAGGGCCAAGATTCTGCAGTGACAACAGTGCTGTTGATTCCCAGAGTGGCCTCTTGAGTGACATGCTTTGTCAAAAGAGGACACAAGTTGAGATGCTGATATGGATTTTGATGCTCAGCAGACTTACTCCCTGACAGAAAGTGCTTGAAACAGGAAAATAGAGAGCGAGAGAGAGTGTTTGTGTGAAGTAGAGGGATCTGAAGGGCATGGATTCTGATTCAATACACAGTCCCACATGTTACCTGACACTCCCCTGTGGACTGTGTTAAATTCTTCATACATTAATATCCTCTACATATAGTATAAGTCAATTCAGTGAAAAGTTGTTATATCTTTGTCAGATTCTGCGGTGGTTTGTATCATTTCTGGTGAAGACAGTATGTGTTCTCTCTCTCTCTGTCTCTCTCACACACACACACACACACACACACACACACACACTGTTCTTTAAGTACAAACAATCCATGAGAGCAATGGTTACTTCAAAGGGCAAAAAAATCAAATGGATAAATAACTGGTTGCCACTAGGGATTACACAGAAGATCATTTATCTTTCTCCATTAGGCAGTTTTTCATGTTAAATGTGTTTAATAGGTAGGTGTGGAGGGAGGGGGAGAGCAGTGCCATCCATGACTATAGCGATGGAAACAAAGCTTTGCACAGGTTTCTACTCAAAGATTGGGGTGACTGATGGATAAGAGCAGCCAGTACTGCATAGGGCAGCAGGAGGCATGGTGATCAGAACTGCTGCCTTGCCCAGTCACATGCATTTAGAGTCATGAATTTTTTGTTTGTTTTTAAGAGTCAAGAGTTTTTATTTGTCACCCCGTCCATATGCAGGTATACGTTGGGGCCAAAATTTTGTTTCTCTGGGGGTGCAGAAGAAAAACAGTGCAAATATGTACGATAAATAAATAATAAATATTGATGCAGTAATGTCCAGGTAAACATAGACTTGAACTGATCGTGCAGTCATTGTTATGGTCAGGGGAGGAGGTGGTTGGACCCTGGGCAGCAGGGTAATTCCCAGTGGTGGGAGAGAGTGTGCGTGAATTTTAAGTCCATTGAGGAACCTGACTGCCTGAGGAATGAAGTTGTTGTAGAGTCTGGTGGTTTTTGCATGGATGCTCCGGTACCTTCTACCGGATGGTAAAAGGGTGAACAGGGCATGGGAGGGGTGGTCCGGGTCAGCAGCAATGGTTGTGGCTCTACAGGTGCAGTGTTTTTCATAGAGTTTCTTAATGGGTGGGAGAGCAACACCGATGATCCTCTCAGCTGTCTTCACCAGGCGCTGGAAGGTCTTGCGGTCGGCAACATCGGAGTTCCCGAACCAGACAGTGATGCAGCTGCAGAGGATGCTTTGTATAGTTCCTCTATAGAAGGTGGTGAGGATGGAAGGAGGCAGGCTGGCTTTCTTCACCCTCCGCAGGAAGTGGAGATGCTGCTTGGCTTTTTTTGTGATGGAGGTGGTGTTGCATGTCCAGGTGAGGTCTTCCGCTATGTGCACTCCAAGGAACTTGATGCTGCTGACTCTCTCAACAGCAGAGGCATCGATGTCCAATGGAAAGGAAGAGTGTGATGGAGTAAAAGAATAACAAATGATGAACATTGAAGAGGTAAATAAGAGTAAATAGACATATATGAATAAGTAAATAATGAGTAATTTTTTAAAAAGTTACTGTGCTGCATTGAGTTGTCAGGAGCTCTTTCCAACCTGCTGCACCCTGTTGGTCACTTAGTTCCTTCTGGGCCTATGGGAGAGCAATCTGGGCTTAATCGCTCTTCTGCCTCACCAGAATGCCTGGCAGTAATGTTTTTCATCACAGAAACGGGGTCTAGCCTGTAAATGACGTAGCCACCAGTGACTCATGGTCAGCGGGGCAGAACTGATTTGCTATCTCTGTGCATGGCTGGATGCGTTTTAATGTCAGCAGGACTCAAGGTGAGGTAGGGAATGGCATTCTTCAGGGTCACCATGGAGGTGTTGGGATATACATATATATATGTATATCAACAGCAGAGGCATCGTCAACAAACATGCGTCAGTCTTGTTTGTTCACTATTGCCCTGGCCCCAACTAGATGGTCCATGCAAGTCCCATGTGCTGCAGCTCATTGTCAGCCTGTCGTTTGACTGCTGAGAGGCTGGGAGGCACCTTTTTGGAGGTTATTTACTCCAAGCTTGTAGGTCAGTTTGGGGCAGCAGGTGGCATATTGTTTGCATCTACCACCTTTAGAGAGCAGTTGTAGGCTTGAATCACACCTCCTGCTATAGTAGCGCTAATCAGGGTAATTCCACTGAATTGGTGCGGTAAATAATTCCCTAGCTCTAAAAATGGGTAAATTAGTACTACTGTGGCATAACACTGTAAGTTTCTTTGGAGAAAAATGTCAGATAAATTTAGATGTAAAAAACATGCATGGGGTTGCTGGTTGTATGCGAGTTCAAATTAGAGGGTGCTGTACTTTCTGATTCTTTGTGTCACACGATGCGGCATTGCTGATCTTTCCAACATATCGCATACATGACATGAAAAACATAACTTTATATTGTTCACATGGGCAGGAGTTTTGCTTTCCTTCTGTTACTGAAAGAGAATCACTTCAATATAGTAATCTACAATGACTGAGTTGAGCTGTTACGGTTTTTTTCTGGTGGGGAACTGTTGTTCCTGTTCGCGCAGTCTCTCCATAGGGGTTCGGTGTTCGACAGGTCTGCCAGAGCCAGGATTGGACCGTTGGCAGATGACGTTACCCCTGCAAGTGCTTATCTGTGTGGACCACCATGGAGGCAGCGGCAACAGCTTTGTCTTGGTCGCGTTTTGTTACGTTCTATGCCTAGTGGAGGATTTTGCTGTTTGCCCTTCTTGTAAAGTGTTGGCACCGGGGAGTGTCCAACTCTCGGTGTACCTGGTGCTAACACTCTGTGACTTATTGTACAACTATAACCACCAGGCGAAGTGGCGGTCTCCCACCCTTGTATTGGTTTTGCGGATTCTATAGTGGAGTTAGACAGGGCTTTAGTTTGTCTTCTGTTTTCTTTTCTTTTCGTGGCCCAGGTTGGGATGTCTGCTTTGTTCTGTTTTGGACTTTGATTTGGGAACTGCCTATATTATATAAAACCGTTTGGTGCCTGGTTCTTTTATTTGTGTATATATTTTATATATAACTCTTTATTCGGTTTCATCACCCCTCACTATGAATAAATTGCACTTTGTCACTGTTAAAATTGCTTAACTGTGCCTTGTATCGGGGTTCTCTGTTAAAGGGAGTTCTCCCTTACCACTTACATTTTCTCTCTTTACCTTTAAATGCTACAATCCTTACTACTGGGCCCCTAGCCAACGAGCTGGGTCGTAACAGCTGTTTCAGCTGCACCCATACAGTATATAAACACGTTCTAGACAGTTGTGTGCTTCCAACTTTTTGGCCACAGTTTGGGGAAGCTCCTTTCCTTTCCTGAGCGCTTTGTGCACAAAGCAAGCTCCATAAACACATGGTTTGCAGGTCAGCATGTACAAAACCAGTAGAAGGAGCTACCACATTCTTTAGGGTCCTCCTTTGTTCCACAGAATTCAGAGATTGTCCTTTATTAAATTTCATTACTGCTCTGTGTGAAAAGCAGATATATATACACACAAACATTTTGCTTTTTGTTATTTTTTGATAGCTAAACATAAAAAAGCTTAAAAGGGAATGACGTCCTATACATGAATCCAAGTGGTAATTATCTGTGCTATTTATTTCCCTGGCATGCAGCTGTAAATTTAAGCATTTTTTTTTTCATGATTTAAATAATTACTAAAATCTAAAAATATCTGAACAAGTGTATAAATAAAAATACAGTGGATGAAATTGTAATAATCCAGCAATTTTGAATCTTAGATGCCTTAAATTAAAAATGGTCTGTTTTCAGACAGCTGATGAGCAAGCGTTTAAATGCGTAGACACTGAACCATTAGGTAGATGATTCAAGTCCCAGCTGCTTTGTCACAATTTAGGAAGAATATGTAAGATAACCTCAATGTGTGTATGAAAGACTTCACTGTGTTTGACCCCTGGTGAGTAATAGATACCACTAGGCCTCATGTCCACTCAGCTGAACAAACTGTGTGAAAGCACACTTTATGCTGTTCTTTCCCTTTATTGATCTTGTTTCCTTTATCCAAAATACCAGTCAGTTCCTTCTGGGCATTAGTTGCGAGGGGATAATGGTTCTCGCTTGTGAGTCACATTCCACAGTAGCTCTGTGATGAAAATGGGTTCAGAGCGGTAAAAATTGGTGTTGGGTTGCACAGCCTGGGAGAATGAGACAAACTGTTATACCATAGTACTGAGCAAGGTTTCTTTCAGGCTGCAGATGTGGAATAAGACAGCCAGGTTCATTTGAGGAACAACAGTGCCTCCTCTGTCTAGGAGGACCGATTTATTTTCTGCTAAATTCATTTTGCTCTCAGTTGAACTCGGTTAAAATGGTTTATTTAGAAGAGAGACGTTTCGTACGTATTTGTGTTACAGATGAAGTCTGTGGTTGGTTCACATTTATCTGTGAAATATATTGACATAATGGAGGTCCAGGGTCTTCTGAGGACATTTGAAACTCTTGTTCCCTTTCCATTTTTTGGGTGTCCTCCTGATTAATTTCTCTCCACTCTTGATCCCAGAGTGTTTCACTTTACAGGAATACAGGAAATGAGCTCAGACGGTGACTCATGGAGAGGTTGGTTATAGCTAAGATAGTCCAGTGAAAGCCTTTTTTGTGGTTATGCTCTATTCCCAAAGTGATAGCATTCCTGCGAAGAACCCCTGCTGACCATCTGCCCTTGCCTTTTGACCATAGAGCATCACTGTGCCCCTTCCTCAGCAGCATTGGGCCTCGATGTTTGTACCAAAAATTGTAAGGGTGAAACCGGACTTGTACTGTTTGAAAGTGTTCATCTCTTTAAAGTTCCACAATAAACACGCTGCTTTCTCATTGATACTTCTGCACAAACTTTCAGAGTCAAAACAATATAATCTGAGTAATTTATTAGGTTTCTCATCCTATCAGACCGTTGAGTCTTTATTACGAAGCAGCCAAGGATTTCAGAATTTAATCAGAAATGCCGTTCTCCTCTGTCAAACCAAGAAAACAATTATTTGTTTTCATGATTTTCTTGCTTTTTCACCTTTTGTGGGGTATACATCAGCTGCGTGAGTGGATTTTGCAGTAAAATATACTTTCATAGGCCCCTATTAGTTTTCTGCAACTAGATGAGCAGCTCGCTTTCTCTAAGCCAAGTCCTCCACTCTGGTTGAGAACCTGTCAGAAATACATACATCACACTTAAGTCCTCTACTGTATATGAGACGTGAGAGTTGCTCTGATCCACGTGCTCTGCAATCCCTCCTGCACCCTGTGGTCAGGACACAGAAGCGTGTGAAACCTTGGCAGTCCAGTATTCCCCAACACCAGGGGCACAGGGTGTGTTAAAACGCTCGCCACTCTTGCGTGGGCCTCTCCTCTCCTCCTCTGCCAGCACCTGGGATGATGCTTTAACTGAAGTATGACCTTCAGCTCAACCATGATGCGTCTACCTCCCTACCAATTGGGGGGGGGGGGGCTTGGAGCTGGACCACATGCCTCCATCACTCCTCCATTATGCAACTGAATTTTACCCACACCCTTGCAGATAACACTTCTCGCTTTATGAGAGAGGAGAAAGGCTGTTCATTGTGCTGTCCATATCGTCATCATATTAGCATATACTGTACATAAATACTATAAATTGTATTTAATCTTGGTAGTGCAGCGAAAGGTATACACACAGATTTGAACACACATAGAACCTAAATCAAACAATAAAATAAATAGTTGACTTTCAACCTGTTTTCGATGACTACTGTGACCCTCATTCGCTTCACTCTGCAGCAGTAACATTAAAAAAGTTTACTGGTTAGTTTTTGTGAAGAAGATTGCTGTGCTGTGAGCCATGTGGGACATGGGATCAGATCCGTGGATACCATTTTTATTGTGGGGTTTAACTCTAGTGCGAATACAGGCTAAAGCAAAGTAAATCACACAGGTAAAACAAAAAAATCAAGGGATAAGAATAGTGGAGGCAGTAAGATGAGTGAGTTGTACCTGAGTGCCCCAAAGGGGTTTTGTTTTTTAATTTATGTCATTCTTATGATCAGTTTCTTGCAAATCATTGCAGTGACATCTCTTCGCAACATCTACTACATTCAGGAGAGACATTAAGCTCCACACAGGATCCTTCTGCATTTGTGTAGATATTGTTGTCTTGACAGGTAAACACTTTCCTGCTGCCTTCTTTTTAAACAATTTTAACAGTTTTTAAAAGTTAGTTAATATACTCATTTACTTTCATTATGCTACAGTTCCCTGCACTTTCCAGTTTGTACACTAAATTTTTGGCAACAATAAATACTCCAGTTACAGTATATCTGCTGGCCAGTAGTCCACCAAATTATGACTCATATAATTGTAGTTATAACAAACCCAGGGGAAAGGGTTTATAATGAAAAACCGCATACAAATTATATGCAACTACTGAGTTGGGACCCCGTTTGCTATACTGTGTTCACACACAAAAATGCGTGCACATGCCTGCAACACAATGAGTGATGCAACACGTGCCAGCTGCCTTCAGAGGATGTCTGCCATCTCTGTCTGTGAAACAAACAGGTTGTTGAACAGGTGCTCTATCTACCACTCTCTAGAAATAGGGATTTATTGAAGGAGAAAAAAGTTTAATTACCACACACACAGTACAGGTGCTGGTCATAAAATTAGAATATCATGAAAAAGTTGATTCATTTCAGTAATTCCATTCAAAAAGTGAAACTTGTATATTAGATTCATTCATTACACACAGACTGATCTATTTCAAATGTTTATTTCTTTTAATTTTGATGATTATAACTGACAACTAATGAAAGTCCCAAATTCAGTATCTTGGAAAATTAGAATCTCAATTAAGACCAATGCAAAAAAAGGATTTTTAGAAATGTTGGCCAACTGAAAGGTATGAACATGAAAAGTATGAGCATGTACAGCACTCAATATTTAGTTGGGGCTCCTTTGGCCTGGATTACTGCAGCAATGCGGCGTGGAATGGAGTCGATCAGTCTGTGGCACTGCTCAGGTGTTATGGGAGCCTGAAAGAAAATTCATGCACACCTACCCTATACAAATTTTGAGCTTTGTGGGGCAGCAGGTGGCATAGTGGTTGGAGGCTTTGGCTCATTCATGATGCATGTGCCATACTATTTCTGTATCACAGCACCACTTTGGGGGTCGGAGCTGGACCACACATCTCCATCGGGGTTTTTACCTATAACGTGCATATGATCCCCTGTGGACTGAAAGGTGTGCTGCTTTGCTTGGCTGATCGGTGGAAGCAGAGCTGCTCGTAATGGCTGCCCATTAGTGACTGGTTACCACTGCTCTATGCAGCATCACGCAGAACTTTTTTTTTCAATTTATTTAGCAAAGCATTTTCTGTGGAACTGCAGGTGCCAATTACTCAGTACAAAACCACCCAACCGAGGGGCCAATTACTCAGAACCCCCAGGTGTGTGACTTTGCAGGTCCTGGGGGTACCTTGACCTCTGCTTTCCCAGGGCCAGGATCACTGAACTCTGTGAGTTTCTGGGGTATGAGTCTTGACTCTGATGTTGAAACCTAGTTAGCACAGACAAACAAACCCTGGGGGGGGGGTTCATCTTTGTTGCCCCTAATTGGACAAGATGACGAACTGACGGTGGCTTCTTATCATCACAAACAGCAGGCAGGATCAGCGAGCTGTGTACAGGCCACTTCTCTCCCAGAAACCCCCAGCAGAGTGACAGCAGGGCAAACTGGTTCCATGAGTGCTAGCAGGTCCAGAGAAAAGTACGCTGTGCACTGCACAACAGAATCAGTCAGGTGTGGGCAGCTGGAAAGGAATTCGAAGGCTCTTCTTGAGAATTCACACAGTAGAATTCATATAATTAGGGGAAAAACTGTCGGATGCCAATAAAATCTTCATCGGGGTGCAGCTGGTGCATGCAAGGTTTGTTCTACCGCTCTGATGTGAAAATTGTTTCAGTTTTTAAAGAAAATAACTTTATATAATTTTGATACTGTGTCTCGAAAACAAATCATCCAACTGTCTCCACTGTTACCTCCACGAAAGCTGAGAAGCGCTCCTAGTTTCTTTGCAGTGGCCTTCTGATCAAGGCGTACTGGTACCTCACTCACCACTTTTTGAATTCATGTTATTCGATGTGCTGTATGTATGTAAGTATAATTTAATTACAGTAGTGCTTTTATTTAATTTTATTAAGCACATTAAATGCTCAATGCACAAAACATTGGGATGTGTAAGTGTTACTTTAATACATAGTGCAGTACTATACAGCACAGTAAAAAGAATGTGCTCCAATAACATTTTTAATTTTTCAGACTGATCATTTTGTCTGATCACTTCTTCCACCATGTAGTCCAGCAAATTATTGATGGGTTGAAAAGTGTCGCATAAACATGCTTGTATTTCCCAAGCTTCAGGTGGACTGATCCGCAGTCCTCACTCAGTCCAAAGCATGTAGCCAGGCATTCAAGGATTTGTTCCCTCCCCACTGGGCTGCTGGCGCTGGATGTGCACAGGCCCCCCAACACACCCCCAGCCATATGATAACCCTAATTTAAACAGAAACCACAGCTGAGAAGCGGGCTCTGAGGGCTTTCAGACGTCACAAAGCCATTAGTCACAGTGCGCGGCCCGAGAAAAACAACTTCCCGTTTCCTCCTGTTTTCATTTTCAACTCTGTTAGCTTGTGACAAATTGAGCCTCAGCATGACTTGAGAGGATAAGCATCTGACATCTGGCTAAATAAGCAAGAGCGATTTATTAGTTTTCCAGAAGAGTGTGGAATATTCTCAGGAGAAGTCCAGTGTGTCGTGCTCTATTTCAGTTACTCTGAAAGCAGTGTGCAGTTTTGCATCTAAAACAGGGTGTAACCTGCTTTACCTGTCATGGCACCTGATAAGTGGCCCTGGTGCAATATCTGCGAGAGTAAACAGGCACGAGTGTTACACCAGGGATTTTGGTTTGGGTTGTTTGCCATGGGTAATGAGGTGAGAGAGGGCTGCCGTTTTAAAACAAAAGCTCATTATTCATTATTAAATTTCAATAATTGAACTTCCACTCATTTATTTACTCATGTTTAGTTTTGCTCTTGGGTTCATGTCCCTGTGCAGTTTAACAGTGAGCCAGAGCTGGGCTGACCCAGAGCCACAAGGAGTCACCAATCAGCCCAGCCACCACTTTATCATCTCCCCGCCCTCCCCATATTTCTTGGCTGTAGCTTCCACCCATTATCCTTAACCACTAATGAGGGTTGCCAGAGTCTGTCTCAAGAGTCACTGGGTGTAAGGCTAGAAGACTGTACCCTGGTTGGCATGCCAGTACATCGCTGACCACACACTACTTGCATTTTACAGCAGCCAATTAATCTGGAACACATGTTTTGGACTGCAGGAGAAAAGAGGCACAGACATGGTGAGAACATGCAGACTCCACACTGAACTAGATTCAGGTGCTGTGCAACAGCAGCACCTCACCGTGCCATTAGCCTTTAATGCCACATAATAATATTATCACTTATTAGTAAAACATTTTTTAATTAACAGTCTAATAGAAGAGTAATTACAACCTTGCTGTCATTTACTTTGGTGTATAAAGCGGGCAGCAGTATGAGTCATAAATGTGGACTTTTTTTTCTTCGATAGCATGTGCCTTTTAAACACCCCCACCTGTTTTAAACTGTCCATTAACAGTCTGCCACACAAATTGTCTAAATGTTACTCTTATGTCTACTGGGTTACTGCGGTACTCAACACAATGCCACAATAATGACAGTATAGGCAAAGGTGTAAACTTTTCCAGAAATGAATGCTAAAGAGTATGACCCAATCCAAACACAACTGACATCAGGCTGTCCCACTAACCAAAGCAAACAGGTGAGCATCTGAGGGTTTGAACAGGTGACATTCAACTTATTGGCTGAACTGGGAAGTGTTGTTCAGAGATCAGTCTCTTCAGCTGTATTGAAGGTAGCTACATTAAATAATATTTAATCTTTTCCAGAAGCTACATGACAGCTCATGAAATTTTCTGGGAAATGTTTTTTAGCTCTCTGACCTGAAAGTAAAGTGTTTGATGCAAACCCAGCTTGTCACCTGTCGAGTATGGTGGTTGCCAGAATCGTGCTGTGAGTTCCATGCAGGATAAACTGAGAAGATCTAAAGGTGAATCTTGGAGCAGAACCTGTTTTAGCTGGCAAGAGATCTTCATTTAGGGCAAAGAGACACATATATATAGGACGATGACCCGAAACATTTTGAAAAATAACTTAATAAATTACTTCAGCACAAGAGGGTCCGTGTTCTGGAATGGCACATCCAAAAGCTGGGCTTCAATCCCACCAAATTTCTGTGGCATGACCCGGACATTCCTGTCTGTTCATGGTTTCCATTAGAGTTGCACAAAGTCACAGGGAGACTGAGCTGTAAATGCTGCCAATGACCTGTAAGGTGTACAAATTATAATAATTATAGACTCGAACGAGGAATGCTAGTCTGTTATTTTTTGGAGTTAAAAACTGTGATGGCTGAAAAATATTTTGGCATCATGATATGTTGAATTTATTCTGAGAATGGAAGTGGAGAAGCTTTTCCAAATTTTCTGTTGCAGAAATTGGAATCTGTGGAAAAGTTTGGAGTATGTACCCCCTTCATCCTTTTTTCCATACTGTACATCGTCTGTTTTGCAAAGGGATTAGATTCCTTATCAGATGTTGTTGAACCACAGCAGTTTTGTATGGAGGAGTAGCCAAGATTCTTCAAAGCATTTAGTTGCAGTCATTGCAGCTAAACGTATCACAACCAGTTACTGTGAGAGACAATTCCTTTCTCACACCTATGATGCACATTTTATCATCTTCTATACCAGTTAAATTACATAAAAAATGTGTCACTGTTTCTTCCTCAGGCTCTATTTATGCACTAGAACCTACTAGAACCTACAAATCATCATGATCAATATTAAAAAGGTGTACAAATTTAGAATTAAGTGGAAAGATAGCAGTAATATTCACAGCACCTTAAATGATAATGTTCACGTACCACCCACTGAACATGACTTACATTCTGACAAACCAAACTTCTTGCTACACTGACAATTATGTTCCTACCAGATCTCAGAGGTCCATCTTACTGATTCTCAGAAACTAAGAGACGTTTCCCTCAGACTCTGTAACACTTGAGCACTATTTGAGTGCTGTGATGTTCAGTGAAACCATCCAATGAGCATCTGCTAATGAAGCAGACCCCACACTTTTCCCAACATCTGAAAGAGCTCCTTTGTATTTGTGTGTGTGTGTGTGTGGGGGGGGGGGGTTGCACAGGGGTTCAGGACTGAATTCACCAAGTGACAAAGATTCGGGGGCGTTTATTTTCTGGCAGCCAGCAAACATTTTGTAAAGGTGCCAACAACATGGCAACAAAACCTGAAAATGATGCATTCATAAAGGCTCACGCTGCGGGTGTTTATGACAACATTCACATGATGGCAACTGGAACTTTGTAACCACCAAGACATGTGGTCTATGTACTATTCACGGCTGCAGGCACGAGGCACAGCAGTTCATGTGAAGACTCTGTAGGACATTTATGTAAAGACTATGTTGAAAACATTTGTGTTTGTCTGGATGTAAGAATGCTGGCAGCCAACACTGTACCACACAACTTCTGGGAATGCAGCAAAAAAAAAAAAAACAGCATGTTGCTGAGGTGTCATCTCGCCATCTCATCCACTCGCTCATCAGATTATCACATGTGGAATTGTTTCAGATTATAGCCATAGGCATTGCACTTGAACATGCTGATGTGCTGTGAGTGAAGGCCTGCAATGAGTCTCTCCTGCAGGTGAGTGTGTGTGTGACATTTATGCTTTCTAAACAGTGCAGGTACCTTTCAAAGATTCCTGATATAGAAGCTTTGATGAGTGTAGATAATTCAAGGGCTATTTCTGGGACTAGAAACAACAACCTTCAGGCGATGATTCAGGTCCTTATTCATTACTCCACTCTCTATAGCTATTTTACAAACAATTTATTTCCTGCAAAAATGAATAAACCAGCCACACAGTGAAAAGTATTTTTTGTGGATACCCTGTACTAGGTGATGAATAACAAAACAGTTTCTAGATGTTTTAGTTTTATTTTATACCTTGTATCCTCCTCGAGCATTAGGCTAATTTAATTCTCAGGCTTCTATTAATTACACTTGCTCGGACAGTTGGCTTCTCTCTGTGATTATTGCGTTTGTCATATCTGTTAGTCTTCCAGATAAGATAATATGTAATGATAGTGTCACACAAAGCTTTCATTTAACTTCCGTCCATTTTTATTCATTTACACCACTTAAAATCGGAATGGGTTGATTTTTCAGTTCATTAAAAGTAATTATTTTGTTTAATGCATCAGTTAATAGTCCCTAGCACCAGAACAAATAAACATCCGCATGACCGAATAATCCAAGCTCAACCGAATAATTAAACCATACTATTTGAGGCACATAAAGCAAACACAAGGGAAAATGTATTGCTTTTTGTTAACACAAATGCACCTCATTCAACATTGCTGAATATTCTGTAAGTTTTGAGACAAAATTGAATGTAGATCAGTGCCCTGTTATCTCCAAGTTAAAGTAAGTTTATGGGAAAAGTGACCTACTAAGGGGCCCTTGGGATCAAAATGGCTTTTAATGGTTTTTCTGTTTCATATCCAACATGCCCAGCCTCAGCAGGGAATATAGCTGGTGGATCAGAAAGCTACTGCTTAGCCAAAATAACACGTGCGCCTACATGCATACATGTGCACAGATTCACCAGCAATGTCTCTCTCACACACATACCCCTGTGCTTCATACTGTCCCCAGCTGGGTAATGAGGATTCATTCAGGCAGGGTGGATTATGTCTCATTACAGTCCAGGCCCAGTAAGGCCAGGACTCTGAATTATTCTGAATTATTCATAGTACGCTGCATTGTTCATACTGATTGTCAAGATGACACTGAGGCGACGTCCACAGGGGCTGTGGCGGACAGAGGACGCTATACAGCATAGAGACCTGTTGACCTGGTGTTTTATTGTTGGAACTGTCAAAGTACGTTTGTTATGCCAGATTTTGTAAACATTTCTTATATAGAGCTTTTCTGTATCGATATATAGACAGATATTTCTAATAAAAAAATAAAATAACAATAAAAAAATCTTTTACATAGGAGTGTTTGTGTGTGTTATAGTAACGTGTTACTTGCATCGTAGCTGAAAAGGATACAGTTAGCAAAAATCCATATTTTACCCAGCTGACTTCCAACCTGCAGACAAAAATAGAACATAAACTCATTTGACCTGTAGCACTGAATTTTCCATTGCAATAATAAGTATATTAAAGCTGCCATACTTTTTTCTCATTAACATGAAATTACCACAAAAATTGCTTATTTCTTCTACTCAAGTGTAAATCACGGCCCAGCCAGGAAAACACAATCTAATGTGAGCTAAATAAACAACACCTTAGATGAACCCTGTGCTTTGACAGAGCAAGTAAACACAAATGTGCCAATAGTTTGTCCCAGTTCTGACATGTAAGCACACACACACACACACACACAGCAGTTTTTCCATGTTAATGAAACTGGGAAGATTTTGAAGAGCCATACAGTTCTTCACACATTTAGCAAAGTAAAATAGTAAATGTAGTCTGGTACTACCAACCTTGCTGGGCGGGTTATGTGTATGAGTGTGATTATGAGACTGAAGTATGTGTGAATGTTTAGTATATACCTTTTTTCCTTGGTGAAAGCCAGGCAACATTTGTGTGGGGGGCAAAGAAAGGCGGCAACCAAGATGGCAGGAGACTCGGTAGCTGAACATGAGGGTGGATCCTGTGTTTCTCCTCAAATTTCAGTCATTCTACTGCCAAGCAGCCAAGACAACGGTTTGTGAATATATATGTCTGTGTGTTTTGGGTTGTGTTTTCCCTCTGAGTATAGAGTAACTCGTGATAAATTTCCTTTATTATGTCATTCTGACTGCTTATGTCAATAATGTCAGACTGTCACCAATTTCATCCATCCACCTTGTCTATCTGTAAATAACTGCTTGTTCAATACAGGGTCATCATGGTCCAGAGCCTATCCTGGAGGCATAGCGAGGCAGGTTTTTAAATGGACATTAGTGCAGTATAGTGAATAGTTTGAAATATTGTGCTGTATATGTCATGTGAACGTGACCACGCTGTGCAATAGCTGTATGGTCAAATGGTCCTAAGGGCATCATAAAAATATTAGCACAGTGAAAACAGTAACCACAGTTCCTGCCAGCTTGGCTCGACTGTTTCTTTGTTTGTACAGTTCAGGGCATATTGACTGGAAGACAGCAGTGAGTTTCTATCTAGCGTTCACTGTAAAAACACCAGAGCTGTAACAGAACCTTGACTGTCTATATAACTGCCCTTGTTATTCACTTTGTAACCCTGGACTGATGCATTTACGTTGAGGACAGAGCAGTGCTGCCACATGAGCGCAAAGGCATAAATAGCCTCAGCTGCTTCAGTGCCAATGTCTGACAGTATAATAAGTTAAATTGTATGCTAGGTAAGCTGCTATAAATAAAAGTGGCTAAATAATTTAAAAATGAGAGCGAGAGAGACAGCCTTGAATTCGAGTTCTGTCATATGGCATGCCGATGACGCCACATTGGTATTCTTAGCTATGGTGACGGACTCCCACAACACCCTAGAGCATCACTGACTGGCTGCACTCTGCTACTGGAAACTTCATAGCAATTTTCCCCTCACATTCACAGTAAGCATGTGATTGATGGCTGCAATGTCCACGTCTGTCTTGCGAATCCAGGACAGCATCCAGGACCAGCTGGATTCAAGCAAAATGCCAGTTAATGTTCTTGGAGGGCCAGGCTATCAGGCTGACAGTCCCCACAATGGTAATCACCTTAGGGTCCCCCCATGCCAGTGTGCATCTGGGTGAAAAGCCTGGCAAAGTGGCTGAGTGGTTAAGGAATCGGGCTTCACATTAAAAAGGTTCCACTTAGAACCTTGTGAAGATTGACCTCAAGTGGACAACTTTCTCCATCCAGCTGAACAGATGAGCAAAATGGTGCCTGCTAACTGTGAAAGGCGGTGAGATAAAAATGAAAAGGGTAAAAGGTATACTGACTAGGTAAAATGTGTGAGATGCACAGTGTACTCTTCCTGTAAGTGTGTACAAATACTATGTATTGAAGCAGTTCCTCTGCTCTCACCATGGAAGTCCTCTTTGGTGCAGCCTGTTTCTTAGTGGCCACCCAGTTACTGGAAGTCACTTGTCCTTTACATGGGTACAGAGAGTTTGCAGATATACAAGACTGAACTGAAGCTAGAGTTTGGTATACGCTAAAGAAGTGTGTGTGTGTGTGTGTGTGTGTGTGTGTGTGTGTGTGAGAAATCATTCTTGCCTTTTTGCATCATATACTCCGTGGTCAGCCAAGTTCAGACTCGACAGTCAGTGTAATTAGGCTTGGGCTGATCTTTCACACAGGTTGAGTTACTCTCTCTTGTGCTCTTTCTCCTCTCTCTCTCTCTCTCTCTCTCTCTCTCTCTCTCTCTCTCTCTCTCACACACACATACAACCACCAGGACTAATGACTTTCCAACAAAGCTGTGATTTATTGATTAGCTAATCTGCTGTGTACAAATGCAGATATTACTATGGGTCTCCATTATTTGCTCTTACGTGTACATACTAGTTAGGGTGCTCACATGTGATGGCTAGACATGAATGCATGCCAGTCCTCTTATTAGTATGTGTATGTATTTTCTACTTGTATGTTATTTGTTAATTGGTTGGACAAGATCTTACTTAGGGGTTTCATAGCAAAGGGGATGAATACATATCCGCTCACAATTTTTTTGTTTTTACTTATATGAAGTCCATTGCATAAAATCCAAATGTAAATCCATTTTAATTCCAGATTGTGATGCGACAAAACAGGACAAACATCGAGAGAGATGAATACTTTCGCAAGGCACTGTATGTGTAGTATCTTGTAATATTGGTGCAGTGTAACTTATTGATGGTGGAAGGAGTTTCACCCAAAATGAGACTAATTTAAAAGTAATTTTAAACAATTTTAATAACTGTGATTCTGCAGCTCCGTCCACTTAGTCCGTGGGTGGGACAAGCATCATGTAGTTTGTTTAACACAACGAGTGACATAGTCATTAGCAAATGCAGGGGTGGGAGGGGACAGAGAGGTGGTGCTAAGGTTGCATAACTGATGTAGGATGACAGGGAGTGTGAGCTGTTGAGGTGCGGCCCACTGTTCTCTAGCAAAACCCATCACAGTTGTATCATAATTGTAGTGCCAGCACAGGAATGGGGGGAATGTGACAATTACAGATGTATGTTTACAGTTTTTCTTAATTGCTTTGACACATTTTCTGAAGTATTCTCAATATTCTCACTAAAGTGAATGCATTTCTCAACTTTTTTGTGCAAAAAACAAATTTTTGGAAGGAAAGCTTTAAATCAAACATCTGGCATAGACATATAAATTGGGGGTGCTGTTTTCATAATCCCATCTCTGTCTTATTCAAGGAGTTCACACAGAGGGGCTCGAAATCCTCAAGTGGACTCCGCAAGTCCCAGTGGATGGTACACCAAACACCCATCCAAATACATAAGTAGTGTAAAGTATAGAGCCCAACACTATGGCAAAGCTGCAAAAGGCCATAACTCACCCAAAACTTTTAACATCTCAAAAGTAAATAATTACATCAATGAATGTCATTGCCACCAAAATGAAAGGTACCTTCAGCATTTTTTAAACCATGACAGTCAAAATGCTTAGACATATTGTCAAAATGTTAGTGTCTACTGTAAGTAGGCTCTTTATCTCCAAAATGCCCAGTTTCAGTTTTTTCCTACTTTTTCGCTGACTGAATACAGCTCATGTCACAGACACCAGTTTCAACATTGCCAACTTCCACCCAGCAGTGTGTAAAGATCACTGACAAGCGAAAGCACTCGCATGAACATGTAACTTTGTTCTGAAACAAATTTTTGCTGAAATGGTCTCAAGACAGAGTACAGTGCAGTACAACAGCAAACCACAGAGAGAAAAGCTGCATGGTGGCGTACAGTTTAAAAAAAAAAAACCATCAATACAAAAAAAAAAGATCTACCATGGGAGCCAAAAGTTGTTGGGCAAAAGTAAAGAGACACAGCTCTATTGTGCGATCATCCCACATCACTGGACATCGTGTTGCTCGCATCTGTCTGGCCAAAGATTCTACGTGACACTTGATATTCTTCCTTGGAATACAATGTGAGAAACTTCTTGCGTGGCACAACCATCCCCTACATGTGTCTGCTGTGACGTCCTCACAAGAAGCATCCATTGCACCTAGCAAGGTCATGAGGTTTAAAATGCTGGGAACAGCTCCTCAACAGGATTCAGAAATGGAGAGTAGGGTGGCAGGACCTTCGTCTGCATCCTTTTGTGGACACTTGGGCATTTCTGGATGTGATTTGTTTCCTGAAAGTTGACATTGTCCCATACAATCATGTAATATAGACAGTCATATCTTACCATGCACCTCTCATTCTCAAGAGTGAGATCCATATAGAGGATGTCCAAAAAGGTCAAGAGGTGCTGTGTGCTGTAAGGCCCAGTGATGGAATATCAGTGATCACATCATCTTCTGACATGGCAGTCCCTTTCGTAACTGAAAGCCTAGACTCACCTAACACAGCAATTACAACAGTATCACTGCAATTTATGGACTATATGCTTGACTGATTATGACTGTTGACCGAAGGTTTGCATGTTTTGCAGCTTTGCGTGTGGCAGCCAACACAAAGATTGCAAACATGCATGGTTTTGAATGTGAAATTATTTAGCTGAGAAGTTACATAATTCATTTTGATCAACAAGCTGTAAGCAATTGAACTGGGCCAAATGAGAACAATTGTATCTGATCATTTGCATACATGGTACTATTACATTTACAATTTGTAATAATGAGAAATGATGTTCTGTTGTGCACAAGCGGCCTAATGGTGTAGAGGTTACACACATTCTATCGCAAACGCCAATTGTCATTTGAGAAGGGTGCCAAAGGAGTTGAGAAAAACTGTAATGGGGACCCCCATGGAGCTGATAGCCTCCTCAGTGAGAGCCATTAGCTACTGTGTCCCACCTGCTCCGTCACGGCTCAAGCTTGGCCATCAGGGGTTTGGTAGCAGCAGCGCTTGAGTAATGTAAATTAAGTAGCATAATTGCATAAAGCTAGCAGGTTGGAGCTGTCATCTCATTTAAAGCAGACCCAGGTTTCAATCCCAACTTCTTGATCAAGGTACTTGCCCTGCATTGATAGAGTAAAAATGAATTAACTGTATGGGTAAATCATTGTAACCAACTTAACATAATAAGTTGCTTTGGAGAAAAGCGTCAGATAAATGATATAAAGAAAAATTTAAAGTATTAAAAATGTGAAGAACAGTACACTGTGACACTTGGAGGAACTCAGCTGGCCTTGCTCCCATCAAAAACAAAAATGTGTGTGCTGGGGTTGCTGGGCCTTCGCAAGTCTCACTATGGTGTCAAACTCAAGAAGCTTCATAACAAATGATGGAAACTATATCATGTTGGAGTGAAGTTCCACAGTGAGACCAACACACACTGACAGAAACCCCTTATTAAGGATGAAAAACAACCTTGTTTTCTTTCCCATCAGTTTTATGTCTGAGGTGCTCTGCAGTCTTTCTCCCTGTTCTCACTCTGAACCACCAGTTTAAGGACCCTTACATGGAAGTGTTGGTGGGGTACTTGGCTGAACTTCCATCACACCTGGGTGACGTAGGGGTTACTGTGGCACCTGTGGCTCTGTGGCTGTTTCTGTGCACTTCTTGTACAGCTCAGTAAAACCTGTTTAAGTTAAGTTAAACACAACTGGTCAGCAAACGCTCACGTTACATCACAGGCCACTTTAGTGACACGTTAATATTCATATGTAAGCTCATTATACAGTACTCTGGTGTGTATGACATCACACACACTGCTGCACATGCTTCTACATGTAGGCTTAAAATAATGGACTTTGTATCAAACAAACAGCTCATACATAACAATTACGTAATGAACACTCGTGATTTTTCACCATGTACATACTTAGGCTTTGCTCAGTTGCTGTGGTAACCTCATAGCTCCTTAAATTTTATTGACAAAACAATAGGCCGCATTTACTGACCTATCAATAGCTTCGGCTGACAAGTTAACGGCTAAAAATACGATTTGGCACACATCACGTTGGATATAAAGGATTGTTTACCAGGAAGACACACAGAGGACACCAGGTAGGTCACCTGAAACGCCATATAGCCGCTACACCGAGTACCCAGGATCAAACAACATCAAGAGGCAGGAGAAAAAAACCCAGACATCATGCCGAAGCCTTATTAAAACACAGAAGGGCTAACAAACAATAACACTATTAGCTCCAGCTCTCAGGAATGCATTAGTGGCAAAAGGATGCAAATTATTTGTATAAAGAGAAGTAGTTTTTTTTTATTACTACGCTCACAGTCATGCCATTCTGACAGTGCAAAAACACATGCCCTTTAGCAGTGCGTTTAGCGTGGCTTTTGTGATTTTTCTCATGGATATTGTAGGGGGAAAAAAGAAATAATCTACAATGCAATGTCTAGCTTTGTGTTTTTATATCAAGTAGAATTATTTGGAGGCTGAGAGGAAAATGTTGGAGAAATATATGAGTAAATACAACTCACTTGCCAAAGGAGAGTCCCCCCCCCCCCAGAGTTCACATTAAGAAAGTGAGTCTCGTTCAGGCAAAATTATAAAATGTAAATATTTTGAAAAAAAGTCAAGGTTTTCTCCTAAAAGCAAAGTGGTTGAATATTGAACAGTTGTATTTTTTGTTTTGTAGAAGGAAATTGCAGAGTATTTGCAGAAAAAAAATGAAAAAACTCTTAATATCAAGTTACATTATTTTAATAACATTACAATTGATAATCAAAATATTATTCTTTACTGGTTACAAACACAGTCTTCTTTATTCATGGTATATATGTTGTATTTTGTATTTAGTATTTTCCTTCCTTAACTTTGACTTTGAAATAAATTAAACAAAAAAAAAAAGGTCTGCTGGAGCCCTTTTCATGTGGAGCTGCACCTTTGGAGCCTCCGGCATGAGAGGAGCGTTGAGTCCGTATGCGTCACGTGTCGAGAGATGGCCACTCCCTCCTCTCAGTGCCAAATGGAGCAGTGACCTTGTTTTGATGGAGCTCTTTCTTGCCACAAAGCCCTCGGTGTGCCGACTCCCCTGAACGCAGCTCCTCTGACAGCCACGCCTCTGCCAAGATGTGCAGGGATGCGACAAGGTCAAGGGTTCAACATGGGTTCTGCGACTTGCCAGCCATTTGCCTACCTCCTTTCTTCACCTCTGAAAATAAAGTCATGATTTATTCATAAAGCTGTATATTTCTGGAGGGTTAAGTGTTTCAGTTCATGATTTGAGACCAGTTGCTGAGGAGGGTTTTAAAACCCACAACTTCACTGTGTCACCTTTGTGTGTTCTGAGATGAATAGTGCCCTGAAGCTGGAGCACAAAACAGTCCTTCATTATGTTTGCTGTAAAGCCTACTTTGATCTGTGTACCCACAAGGTTTGTGGCACCATAAGGCTTTGGTGTGTTCTGTTTGTGTTCAACACCTTTCACTTTGGTTGTTGTCCAGTAGAGAGCAGGAGGTGCACCAAGGAGGAGCAGTTGCCACACTATGGTCCAATGTGCTCTGATGCAAGCACATTTGAAGCTCAAGTTTCCACACAGGGGGATGCTGTTGTCTCAGATTGGTGGGGCTGCTGTAAGTTGGTGTTTATGTGAGAACTAAGACCAGATGTTCATTGATGCCAGTTTATGGGCAGCAATTAGTGTTTGTCCTCACCTACGCTATGAAGGTCCTAGTTTTGCTTGTGTGTACTAGTGAGTTTTCTGTGCAATTCCGAAGGGGCAGGATGTCCATTCAGGTGGTCAGCAGGGAATTAAAGCCAGGATCCTCTGGGACTGTCAAGGCCTGGGCAAAGGCTGAGATCCAGTGTCTAAATTGTTTGTAAAGTTTGCCCCATTCTATGAGAAACTACATCTTTTGCCCCACTTCTCAGAACTTCTGCTGTGGGTTATAAAATGTTGGGTGTTTTGAAAAAAGGAAAACACTGAACCCTCAATGCACTACTGAAATCTGAAATCTGTCTGTGACTTGATATATTTTTAAGTCAGATGGCTCTTACTACTTTGTCACGATCAATAAAAGCTTGGCAATGCTGACATCTCTCCATTTATTCACAGGTTAGGTTTGTGAAAACACCATAATAAAGAAGTTCTCTGGAAGACTTATTTCAACAACCTCATTCAATCCTGAAAGATGACCGATTTACCCCATAAACATTTGTAATGTTCTCAGCCTTTTTCATTTATAAAAAATGTTAACACAGACATTCACAAACTTATTTGTTCTGTAATAGTGTCAGATAAAGCTACTATATCAAAATATTAGCTTTTTTTTACCTCACTACATTAAAACTAAATCTAACTTATTGGGTGACTTTTACTTCTAACTAATGTCTGTCCATAAGAATCCAGGTTGCTTTTGCTGCGCAAAATGCAGAAATTTTATAGGAATAAGAAAATACTTTTAAAATAAATAAATCAGAAAAGGTTTGTATCTAGAAAAAAAATCAGAATGTGGACTTACATCTCCTTTTTTTGATTTTTTTTCTTTAATTCATAGAATATTCATTTGTATTAGAATTGCTAAAATAGGTTAGAGCACCACCCTGCAGTGGAGTACGATGGTTTGCTTTTTGTTTGGACGTTTAGCATTCACTCACACCGCAATATCTGAAAACGGGTTGAAGCCCAAAAGGCCTTTGGCTGCAGAGGAAGAGCTCATGGAGCTCCCATTTGAGGTGTTGCTGCACTCACAGGTTTTACTGACTCCCATCCCAAATGAGACTCTGGAGCACCTGTCTCCCATTGCCATCTGAGAAATGGAAGAGAAAATAAAGAGAAACAGAATGAATTATAAAAGTGCTGCTGTAAGTCAGTGCCGAACCTGTTTGATAAGTACTCATCCACGCACCCAATGGCATTTGCACTCTTAATGACACCCCCCCACTGACTCAAACTGCATGCATTGTGTGGTCCATTAATTGACAGTGGGTGAGCGAAGCCTGTGATCCTTTTGTGAAGGATGCAGAAAGAGGAGATTTCCAGAGCTTTCTTGTGTATGAAGTGTGGCGTGATATGTCTGCTATAGAGATGCCCACTAATACAATTGTTCCAGGGCATTTCTTGAGAGCATAACCCCTACACGGCTTCAGACTTCAGAAGGACCCAGTAAAAATTTAAATCAAATGGCAACTGGAACGGCTCATAATTCGCCATTTCACTGTGCCTTGAAAGTAGCTCTCACTGGCTTCCTTTATATCACAATAAAACAATTTATTTACATTTGTTCTTTGTACATTTCTTTTCTGAGTGGCATGGTGGCTCAGCAAGTTGTGCTTTTGCCTTACAGCACCTGAGCTGATTGGGCGTGAGTCTGAATCCAGCTCAGTTTGTATGGAATTAGCATCTTCTCCCTGTGTGTGTGGTTTTACAATAGGTGCTCCAGTTTTCTTCCACAGTCCAAAGACATGTGTTTCAGGTTTATTGGTCCCTCTAAATTATCCATAGTGTGAACATGTGAATGTGAATTGATGTATGTGGTCAGTCTTTGATGGACTGAAAATGAATAAATTCCTTTTTTCTCAAGTAACATACAGCATTAAGCTACTGTACATGCAGTCATACCTTGAGAAACAGGAATGTGGGCTACAAGAATTCAGCTCTATTTAGTCTGTTTTCTGCATTAATGGGCAAATAAATATGTAATAATTGAGTATCATTTGTATGGATATTTTGTTTGCATTGTGAGCGTTTCTTTAATATACAGTACATAATTGCTATTGAAGAACCAACCCTGGTAGACAGAGACACTGCCTTGTAATGCTGCATTATGATAACTAATATTAACCATTAAAGTAATTGTGTCCATTTTAACAAGATTTGGTGATCTTTTTGCCTAAATGAATGTCAATTTTTGGGATTCGGGAAAGCATAAAACTTAATTATCACCTTTTAGTCCTGAGTCCAAAGGTATCGGCTTTAGCCAGTATGCCATCTAATGCCCCTTTTTGGTTTATTTTTGTAGCTGAAAGCCAGTGTATAACAACCAATTAATTTGTTTTGTGAAAGGAGTGAAGGAAGGCAGTCTGCAAGGTGTGATAAGTAGGGCTGTGCTTGGCCACCTTTCGCACTCCACCAGGGCACAAGGAACAGTGTGATCGGGGAAGGCGCTAAATAAATCCCTTAGTAATGCCTGTAGGGCACCCCTTTAGGGCCAATGTGGAATCAATAGTTCTTTGAGAGCCACCCTGATGTATAGAGGATTTCCACCAACTGGGAGGTAGGATGGGACTCTGCCCATGGCCTTGTACTTGTAGGGGACCTCATCAAACTATTCTAATTGATACGGTGGTGTAAAAGGCTGTGGAAGGTGACAAAAGGAAAACTGTCCTGGCTGTGTCTGCCAAAGCGCCAGTGAACTGTGCTTTAAGAACTGTGTGTATTAAGTATTCCATTTTCTTATTCTTCCACTCATGACAGATTCAGTGCCACTTGCCTACTGAGGGTTTTTTCATTCTTTGTTCTGTTTCATCGTGACGTCTTACAGATCCACACAAAAAATATGAGAAGTAGATTTTAAATGGAAAATGTCCACAAAAGATTAAATATTTTCCAAAGGGTTTCACAGAAAACATCAGCAATGATTTATTAGTTGACGCTGAACCCGATTGCTCTATCCCTATCAGCATGTAGCGTTAAAAATGAAAAATTTTGTCAGATAAATTATGTTTTTGCTTTATGAAGCGTGCACCTTAGACCCAAATTCTGAGACGTCTTCATCTGTCAGTTTTGACCAACGGAGCTTCTCTGACAGCAGTTCTAGAACCACTGCAATAACTACAGTTTAGATACCATATGGGTTATGAACATTGACCTTCAGAATTCTCGGAAGAGCATTTTTTTTATTTTTTATGCTTAAATGTTTTTATTTTTTTACTGTTGCATTTTCCAAAATTTCTGTCAGTGTCAGAATAATTAAGATCTGCATTTTTGGACCTAATGGTTAGCTGACAGCAGGAAATGCTTAGATAGGACAGAACATAATAGGAGGGTGGACTGCTTTCATTCACCTCAAAACAGTGTTTACAGCTCGTGTCCAGTGCCCCACTGTGCCAGGGAGCAATAACAAGTTGAGGAACGTTTCATGTTTGTATGATAAATCAGTCAGGAATCACAATTTACTAGTAAGTTTGTGGAGATCATATTTAAAATCATTTTCTGTTACTTTAAATGAACCCCAAAGGTAATAAAAATATTAAATTGAAAATTACGTAATATTTTTATTTATTATAGCCACAACCAAGACAGTAGCATAAACAACAAGGGACAAATCAAGGCACATCAGTTTTATTAACCGTTGATTGATTGATTGATTGATTGATTGATAGGTAATAAAGTTGAAAGTGACCCAAAGCTGACAAAAAATTGGAAACTTTTATGTGAAGTCAATGTTACTGAATGTAAGGTTCTGAGGAATACTTATTAATTTTAAGTGACTTTAAATGTGTTTTAATTTTCATGTAGTTTGAAAGTACACTTTTCCCTGGTATCTTGAGTATAACTGGTTTCTAGAAAGGCTTGAATATTTTGCACTTAACTCTCAGGAAGTTGTTTCTTTTATTTCTTATGGCAAAAACTATGATTCATTCTGGGTTCACCTGCAAAACCACAATTAATATCTTCAAAGTATCCCTAACACTATAAAATACCTATTTTAGCATAATAACACTTTAAACACCAGTTACTTTTTATGTTGTATCATACATTACATTTTGTTCCTCATAAATAGTTATAGCATTAAACATTTAATAGGCAAATTTATGTAAAGTCAAAACAATATAGAATAGAATAAAAATATGCCTACTGTATTGGGATGAACTGGGGTTCTTAACAACTAAACAGAAATGAACAAAAATCCAAAAATGTAAATGGTTTTGGAACACAAACCACAAGAGGCAAAGACTGAGAAGACAAATACTGGGTGCACTCTGCCATATAACTCTGCACTGTACTCACATGAAATTCATTTTTTAATGATGTGCTTTGGCTGTGCTTGGATGCCACGCATTGTGCTGGGATGTCTTGGCTCCGGTACTGATATGGGTATTAATATCGGGAAATCGAAAACCAGGGGCTTGAATACTGAGGAATGGGTGTAATAAATAAAAGTAATATAAAAGTTTTTCATTGCGATGTAGTGGCTTCACATTCAGAAAGTTTTCCTGTCATACACTGTGCTTCAGAGATACAGCAGACTCCTGTGGCCCTTCAGTGGACAGTTGCTGAAAGGGCTTAATAGAAGTGTTGCAGAGTATTTTTTATAGCTTTGTTTGAGATTTTTACAAAACCCTACCCTGTGAATAAACTGAGTGACATCTGTATTACTAGGCTGTTAATGATAAAGTAACTTTGGACTTACCAACACAATGGGTTATGAATGGAGTGGAACAGAGTCCTAGTTGTTTTGGTAGGTAAAGGGTGAAGTGCAGTGTCAATGTGCTGACCATCACACAGGTGCCATGCAGACACCTGTCTTTAGTACATATACCCTGCAGACAGCCACCATCTGTCTTTTAAGGCTACAGTTCACTTGTTGTTTTCCGGTATATGAGCATGTATATGCATGTGCATAGCTGACTTTCAGAAGCTTCATGATGCTATTTTGTAGCTGTAACTCAAGTCTATTTTTGATTTTTTAAGTGCTTAAAGTCCCATCCAGATCACTGTTTTATGCAGTTTTTATGCCCGATATAGACCAAAGTAATTCATGTACTTTATTCTGGAATAAAACGCAAGAATGCTTTTGAATTAATACTGCAGTTGTCTCTTGCCAGTTTCAACTTCTTAACCCCTGTTCTGCTCACCATTGCCAACACTTCTGAGGTACTTACAGATAAAATGAAGATAAACTGCTGCACTTTTTCCCTTGTCTTCCTGACACGTGAATGGCACCCTGCAGACTCGGACCCCATGGTTCTGTGACTCGTCTGTCATGGCAAGTGGCCACTTTGATCTTTTCCTGGGGCAACTGAGGGGATGTGGTGGGTGCCTGCATCACGTTTCCCATCTCCACGCTGGTCATGAGCTTTTATTCCAAAGACCCTGCAGTCCATAAACGTGACTTGATAAGTTTTTTTTAAAAGGGCAAAAAGATTTTGAGATTAACTGCCAAATGTAATGAAATACTCACCTTGTGATACTCCATGCTTGTATAATCAAAGGCATGATGTGTAGAGGTGTGTGTGAGCATACTCGTGAGGTCTTCCTCTTCCTGCACAGATGGGCAGGTGGATAGTTGGGCAGGTAGGTGGACTGGCAGACACTTTATTACTCCTACCACATTATACAACTCATATTGGCATGACATCAACATAATGACAGAACATGTGACAGAAAGGATACAGGAATAACAGAGACAGTGTTGTAGATAAATAAAGAATTAAATGAAGTTTATGAACATTACTGTCATCATCATTCAAGTAGTGGACTGAATTGGTCAGTAAAATGCAGCTCGACTGGTGCCGCTATTTGAAGTAAAGGTACAGAGGCCAGTGCGGGCTTTAGCCAAATCACAGGGCCCTGTTTTCCCTCCGAAATCATCAGCAGTATGGATACAGTAAGATCCGGACAGCAACTTTTCCATCTGTCATCCTTTAGCCTCCTACACGGGCTTTACACCCCAATGTGCGTGACAGGGATGAGGCATTTTATTGCTTTGGATTGGCTTCCACTACGAAAAGCATTTATTTATGCGAGCGCACAGGTCGAATATCCTCCACCGTTGTCTTGGGAACGGCCGTCATGGTTTGTACTGAGCGCGCTTAAGGCCATCACATCAGTAAATTCCTCTTTTCACCGAAAGGATCACTCTCTCTGCAATGCCGGATTTGCACTGTTTTGTGCTAAACCCCGGTGAAATATTTTGAAAGCTGATTGGGTTTCAGACGTGGATGGCAACACTGACTCTGCTTGCTCTTTGTCCCGGACTCAAGGTCTAGTTACCCCTCAAGGTGAAGCCTGTAACTAAGGCACAGGATGAAGGTGTTGCTCGGAAAAGCATCCTTTCCTTGACGTACGTCAGTGTGCCGATCAATGCTCAGGCCCTTGCCTTAGGCTCATCATTTTCATTTCAGTGTAAGCTTGCTGTCTGCACACAAATACACACATTTGCTTGTGACAGAGCTGCACAGTTCATTCCCCAGATATTGGAATGAAAGGGCAAGACAATGTATGACTTTTTTTTCTTCAATAATTAAAAAAAACAATCCCTTTACTTCAGCATTTGAGGTGGTCAACTTGCATAAAATGTTTAATAATAAGACAAAATTTTATTCTAAGTTGAGATTCTTCCAACTTGGAGTTATCATTGGTAATTTTTCTCTGCAGTGGTTGGTTACTCGGCAGAAATGAAACCCAAATTATGAAATATCACTTGATTTAAATGTTTAAGGTGACTGTCAAGCTTACAGCTCTTGAAACATAACATTTTTTCCTGTAGCATGTTTTTTTATGTAGCATTAGGATGAATCTTGATATTCTTTGCCTGAGCCATGCCAGGTTTATTATACTGACATATTTTTCTGTGTCTTAGTAAAACATTTTATTTATAACTAGATATATAGTAATAGTTATGATTGCCATTGTGTCAAATTTTAATTAATTTTAAAGAATCACACTTAGGATACATTGAAATTTCTCACATTAGTCCACACTCTGTACAGGATAAACTTTGTATTATAATTTCTATTTTTCTGTGACAAGTGAGGATAAATATCCAAAGTTGGAGAGAATGTGAAAAAGAGATGGATGTAGATTGTTAGGGAGAAACAGTAGTGAAAGGGGATGGTGAAAGAGTCAGCGGATGAAAGAAAGGAACACAGGGAGGGGAGAAATGAGGGAGAGAGAAAAACAGAGTAAGGATAGAGGAGAAGGACAAGAGGGATAAGACAGCAGCAGAGGCGCATAATTCAGATTCAGTGTACAGTGGGATCTGCGTACAGTAGAGTTGTGTTCTGCTGAGCTAGACGGCTCACTATTAGCAGCCTGTGAGTGGTACACACAGTTCCATGCACGTGTACACTTCCATCTGCACAAACATCATACATTTTCAAAACACGTAGCATATTGTCATCCACTGCTGCATGCACGGTGAGGTGTAGACATTCACAGATACACATCAATTGCTGACACACAACCATAAGCACGCGTGACTCCAAACTTAGATGCACACATACACTGCTCAGCCAAAAAAAAAAGTGTCACACACTAATGTTTCGTTGGACTGCCTTTAGCTTTGATTATGGCATGCATTCGCTGTGGCATCATTTTGATAAGCTTATGCAATGTCACAACATTTATTTCTGTCCAGAGTTTTTCGTCAAGATCTTGTATCGATGATGGGAGAGTCAGACCGCTGAAAAGTCTTCTTCAGCACATCGCAAAGATTCTCAATGGGGTTAAGGTCTGGACTCTGTGGTGGCCAAGCTATGTTTTCACAGTTTGAGTCCGATGAATCCTGGCATTGTCATCTTGGAATATGCCCATGCCATCGGGGGAAAAAAATCCATTAATGGAAAAACCTGGTCATTCGGTACATTCAGGTAGTCAGCTCACCTCATTTTTTGGGCACATAACATTACTGAACCTAGACCTGACCAACTGAAGCAACCCCAGATCATAACACTGTAGTTTTTTTTTTTTTTGGCCAGGCAGTGTACTCGAGTCATTACTACATTGGCAGCTTTCTGCATGCAACACACGTACTGTATATGTGCAAATACACATGGATTCACATAATGCAGTTACTGTTCATAAATGCAGTATAAACAATGTAAAACTCATTGATGGTATTATAGAGGATACCTGTTTAGATGTGTAGCACGGTGGTTCAGCAGGTAGCACTTGTGACTCATGGGTTGTGGGTTCAGACTAGGGTTTGAATCTGGGTCTGAGTCTGTGTGGAGTTTGCCTGTTCTCCCCTTTCTTGATGGCAGGTGGTGTAGTGGTTAGAGCTGCCCCTTTGGACCTGAAAGACCTTGATTTGCACCTCACCTCATGCTGTGGTACCCTTGATCAAGATACTTACCCTGAAATAAAACAGTAAAAATGACTGCTGATAAATCAATATCAACAGATTAACACTGCAATTGAGAGATTGATTGATTGATTGATATAAATGTGTGTGTTTTTCAGACTTGCGAAACTTTACATTTCAATTGGATGCAATAAGGATTCAGTTTTTATTTGCTGTTTTGTCTCACCAAATGTGACCGTAAATATTTGCTGGCGTAAGTGTTTTATTGGCAGGTCGCTGGACCTCACTCGATTTCACTGCGGCATGTTTTTTTCCGAGTTGCATTGTAGATGTCCTTGGCAGATGTTCCCATCTTGAGTGCTTGTAATCTTAGCCTTTTTTGGTCTCTCTGTGCGGTACGTCTGCACCAAAGGTTTTGCTGCTCAGACAGACAGTTTCACGTTTTTTTAATTTTACCAAATTAAAATGAAAAAGGAAGAAACCACTAACCACTGATATCGTCTCACTTTTGTGGTTTGTTGTAGACACTTGATTGTGGTTGTTGTATGGAACTGATTTTACATTTTTATTATTTTTATAAAACACAACTTTTATAAGTGTAAGAGGCCTTGTAGGGTACAACAGCAGGGGCTTGATTTCTCAGGGCTACCCTGACGTCATTAGAAGTGGTTATATGAAGCTGTATTTTGGTTGCTACAGTAACAAGCTATTGTCAGACAGGATTTTTCTTAACGCCAGATGATGTGAAACAATAAGTGTGGGCGTCAGAGATGAAACCATGGAGGGTGGGACAGGTAGGGTTGGCACCGGCCCCCATGCTTTTAAATAGGTCCAAAAGCAATAGAAGCACGTGGCCCTCACCACACTTCTGCTGCTCTGCTTAGAGCTGTTTCCCCTCTTTTAACTGAGGGCAACTGAGGGTCACAGGGCACCGACGGAGCTGTAAATCACAGCAGCAGCTAGGGAGCAGGTGAACAAGGAGCCGTGTTAGTGGGGAGTGCTGTACACGACCGCTGTAGCCGCTGATTATTGAAACAGTGTGCAGGTCGGAGTGGCCTCATTAATCCTCTCTTTGCCGCACTAATCTCCTCCATCTTTAATTCTGCTCCCCGCCATCCGTCTCCAGCATATGAGCGATGTTTCTGGGCCATGTCTCCCTCAGGCGTACTGACGTGCTGACAGCGGCAGTTCCAGCCGAAAATACCTGGACCGCCCGCTTATTAAATAGCTGTCATCCCTGATCAGGGGCCCCTGTGCTAAATGTCAGGGAGTCGCTTCATAATCGGGCCGCCCCGGAGTTTCCCTGGCTAACAACTAGCTACTGCATTGTACAACTGCAGACCCTGCCCTGGGATGTGTGGAGGCGGAGCTTCTGCGTGACAGAGGAACAGGACTGATGACGACACCCGGTTAATGTTGAAGCCATAGAGGATAAAAGGAGTTACCAAGTGGCAGTCACTTTGCGAATGGCAGTGGTTGTATGTTTGGGTATAATTTGTCCTTGACTTTTCAGACCTCGATTTTACAGATTTTGAAGTTTAAGGATCATCATAAAAATACAGAAAAATCTTAAATATTGACAAAAAACTGTTATAGGCATAAGGGAAAGTGTAAAAAAAAAAATTCTTAGTTTGTTACATAGTTTTGTTGATTAAAAAGAAAAAATTTAAAGCAATTTTAGTAACATGTTTCCAGAAAGGGCCATCCAACCATGCAACTACTGTTACTGTCATGATGGCAGCTGGTCTGCTTGTAGCACCATTCGGACTGAGCCATAAAAACCTGACGTGTGAGAGCTGCAGGAGGCCGTATGGGGTCACATCTCACCTTGCTGTCACTCACTGGTTTTTAGTAATTATGAATACTAATTGATGTATCATGAGAAAAAACTATTAAGGTAGTGGATAGTGTGGTGTTTGTAGCTACCTCTAAAAGGATCCAGGTTTGAAGTACATCTCCTGCTATAGTACCTTTGTATAGTAAAAGTTGCTTCACTGTATAAATTGGTAAATCAATGTAATTTGCATTGGGGAAAAGTATAAACTAAATAAACAAATATAAATATTATTATTTCTATCGATTCTTAAATGATGAGGAAGGTCATTCCTGATGTAAGGAACATTGACCTGTTACACCAAAAGATGTACGGGTGGTAAGTATCCGCTATAAACTCATACTACCAACACTTAAGGGATGATTTAATGAATTTTATAAATCTGTCTCCTTTTTCAAACATATGACTGTGCCTGCATGTTTAAACCAGTGGGTTTAAACCCTTTGCTATTTATCAATCTATGCAGCAGATGACAGGCCTTCTGGGCTACTAATGTGCACAGCCCGGCCACGGGAGAACAGCACTGTGTGCTATCATGGACACGTAAAACCTGCAACATACAAGGGTCTGAAAGACATTGACAGTGAATGTGTAAGGGTGTGGTAACTCCAGTTGAAACACCGGTATTCTTCCCCTATCTTCCTAACCTGCCAAGTACAGTTATTGTTCTGCAAAAACGCCCCTCTGCAGCAGAACCCACTGGGCTCATGGCTCAGGACCCTGTGGACACAAGCAGACATCATTGTGGAACTGCCCTCGAGCTTCATGGACAGTCAGCAACAAACTAGTTTGGGTCCCACCTCCAAAAACTATAAAAAGTGTAATGTTATGGTTTCCATGAGATTCAGTAAGGGCATTTTAAAGGAGATAATTGAGAATATGATAGTGTGAGCCTCTGTAGACCAGGGTCCCCTCCATTGAACTAAAAGAGTAAGAACAAATAATGCATAGAACCAGATTCTTCTCCTGATCACAGGAGCAGATGCTGAAGGAATTAAAACACGGTGCTGGATTATCTGTATACCAGTTCAAAAAATTGTGTGATTTTACTCTTGAGAAAAGCAACACAAAAACAAGTGGTATAAGTAAATATAAAATTGTAAAATATGTTGCAAAAACAATGTTATCATGATTCTCCTTGCTTTTTGGGAAGTTGGCTGAAATAATATTGAAACTTTGTTTTAATGTAATACTCATTTCCTGATTAGTACAATATTTCCAAAATAATAATTAATATTTTGAACACTTGTGCTGAATGCTGTGACTGCATAATATTGCTGTTATGTTGCAGTTTTAAAGTATAATGAATCATTACTCTGGGATTATAAATTTATTAAAGTGTTGGTTTTTTTCCCCCTGTTGGCTACAAAACCTTTTCAGTGAACTATGATAATGAGCTTTTCCTGGATTATGAAGGTAGAACAGTGGAATTGCAGGCTTGTAATTGGGCAGAGGAGATTTGTGAGTGAAAGCACGTGGTTGAAACGTGAGCCTCAATACACAGTTTTAATGGAGGACAGGCAGTCGCGTATGGGCATGGACCTGAGAATGACTTCAGTCCAGCTGCAAATCTGTAGTAGAGTTTCAGCCTTGAGGAAATTTTTCTAAAACCTCCTTGTAATGCTCTACTGGATGATGAAAAAGAATTCTCACCAGACAATGCAGTACCACCTCTCACGTTGTAGACCAAGGGTCTTTTTGGTGGATTCTTTACTCATTATTCCAGATGTTTGCTGGCCATGACACTGGCATAATGCTACATTGAAATTGGAAACAGAATCTTAGAGTTTGACTACTTAATGGAAAAAAATTCAGATAATAAAAAAAAAAAACAGAATGTGAAGTCCAAAATCAGCTTTACATCTGCAAGACAATTAAATTAGTAAACCTCCTTCTCCTACAAGAGCAACTGACTTTCTGGGTTGCCAACATGTAATGGAAGCAGGGTCTCAGAGGAGCCATCTGCTTAAATAAGAGCAAATGAAATAAAGAGCAATTAAAACGTTGCAATTCTCATGATGATGTTGGCAGTTACCCATCTGTTATAGTTAATGACTCATGACACTATTGATTCCCTATGCAATTTGGAGTGTAAAATAAAGCTCACATAACCTGGTGCCATGTACATGCTGCTTTGGGGCGCTGCTGGTTTTTAGAAGGTCAAATGTTTGTCCTCCAGAATTAATGTGAATTTGTATTTGTGAGAACCGGACAAGTGGTTATTTGTGCTTTTTTGCTAGTAAACTGATGCAGTTGATAAGCCCATCCCAATAGTGAAATGAGCCAGCAGAGTTGGAAAGTCTTGCTTTAAACTGGCTGTAACACCAAATGTACCCCGATAAGAGTAACGTTTCCAGAAAGTGTATGGGTCCCACAGGTTTTCTCAATGGCAAAGTCACAGACCTGGGAATCCAGGGCAAGTGCAAAGTTTTAATCCTCTAGTGAAACTTACTCATCTAATTTACAATATAACATATACATATTTATAAGTGCACACATTAGAACCATAATACATAGCAAAATTATAAAAGCTATATAACTAGAAGCCTTTGCTGCCCCACACAATGTTTCACACTTCCGGCTTCTGTCTTTGGAGTCTCCTTAAAAGCCTGAAGCTCCATCCCTTATACATAGTACCACAATTACACCAAAATTACCATGGCCATGCTTAAATACAGAACTTTTAAAAACAGAATTTATACAGACAATCATTTAACACATAAAACATCAGTCAGTTGACCTAATAAAAATTATAGCATTAACCTGGTGTAAACAAAACATATTGAAATCTTACCTATGAGTGGTAGATTCCTAAGGTGGGCAGTTTCCATGGGTGTCAATAAAGTTGATTCAAAAGCATTGCCTCTGTTTGGTAGCATGGAGACAGGACTAGCAGTAAGAATGGCTTGAATAAATTTGTTGTACCATGAAACTCTAACAGTAAGTACTGTAGTCCTACAAACAAATAAGTTTTGCAGAAACATTACTCAAAATTTCACACACAGATGGTGGTGGTGAACTAATGTTGTGTTTATGTGTGCACCCACAAACACAGGGTTGTGAAGGTGTATTGAATGAGTGTAAGCATCTGTTACAGTTTCAACAGTTGCTGGGTTTAGACAGCCTGAGCTATCACATTGAGCCTGGTGTCAGTAAACTGGCTCAGTGTAGAATTGAACTTCTGAAGCAGTACATTTGGGGTAGAATTCTGTGGGCATCTTGACACTGGGGATTCCCTGTAATTGGATATGCGTTCTGAACTCCAGGCTGTGTGACCCAGAAGACTCAGAGAGTCAGTCAGGGTGGGGAGAAAAGTAAATAAAACATGATTGATATATATATATATATATATATATATATATATATATATATATATATATATATTTTTTTTTTTTGTGTAGATGAACAAAAGATGTGCTCGATCCCATCTGCGAGGGCATGCTTTGGCCAGCTCTGTTGGGATTTTCCTTAACAAGCACATTTTTATCCCCCCACAGCTCCTTCCTGTTTGGCCTTTCTGCCATTCAAATTAGTCCCCAAATATAGCTGCAAGGGTTGCCACAAAGATCACCCTCTGGCCTTCCTCACAGATGCCATATGTTGTAACTGTCCTGGGTTGAGCTGTGTTACATATTTAATGACTGCTTCAGCTTTATGACCCGAGGAGGAAAAAAATTCATATCTGATTCTTAATGAGCTTGAATGGGGAATCTCCTGTTAGTGAAGGTCAGCTGACTCGAACACAAGTGCCCATATTGAGAAAGCTGTTATTCTGACCTCTGTGGTCCTTTCCGTGCTTTTACAGGGACACTGAGGTAGCGATCATTCAGGTACCGATAAAGGATAAAACCCCAGCAGTGAAACACCTGTTGTATTCTTGAGCCAAGCTTTTAATCCAGATTCCAGTAAGTAGGTGAATTACAGAGTTTTAAGTTCAGTTTGATGAACCTGAGTGTGTAGCAAATAAATGATGTAATGAGACAAGGGCAGCAGAGGTTTGCAGTTGGTGCTAATGTTTGTACATCTGCTGCTTATGCCAGTTAACCAGTGCAAGGGGCTAAGTAAGAGCAAAGTGCTTTTCTGCCTGAATTGGTTCTTGCCGAATGTGCAGGTGAGACTTCAGTTCCACTTTATGGGTCATCATGCTGGTCAACCTCAGAAGAACCTACAACTGGAAGGTAGTAGAGATGATGCTGAGCAGCTATGGGTCTCTGGAGAAGTAGAACAAAAAAGTTTCATTCTTTAGCCAGGAGCCCTGAAAGTAAAGGAGAGCAAAGGGTATCTGTGTCCTCATTACTTATCTATACAGGTTTCAGTTTTCCAACCGTTAACAGTCTTTACAGCAATGCTGTACTCTTTTGCAGTCCTCTCATGTGATTCATTTTCTTCACGAAAATAAAGCAAGCTATACAAAAGAAGCTCATCCCCAAAAGTATCATTCACAACAAACTTAAAACTTAGATATACAATAAATACAATAGAATAACAGATATTCCACAAAAAACAGCTTCCTGAAATTCAAACATAAAAGCTATTTATCTCCTTTATCTACCACCCACTTCCCAACTGCACTCTTCCTGGTGGTACTTGAAGAACCCAGATTCTCAAAAATTCCCCTTTTGCCATAAATCTCTCATTTCATTCAAAGGTCAAGTGTGTTTTCATTTCTAAAAACACATTTAGAACACATTTGGAGTTTACATATTCTTATAAACAAGATTCCTCTTCATTGTATGTATATTCCTGTGGTTAATATGTCCATTTATATGCATGATATAGCCTCTCTATCACTCCTAGCCATAGTAGGTCCATCGGTATTTGTGGGTTCTGGGTATGAAAGCTGTCTGCTCCATGCCCGAATTGCTTGGTCACTATCAGTCTAATATGTTTAGCAGTAGTTGGATGAAATTCATTCACCTCCTTAATTTGCAATGCTCTCCCTAAAGTGTCAGGCTGATGCTCTAGACAGAATGCAATTCTTGCTCCCTGGCACAAACATCAGGTCAAAGACAGTTCACCTTCTGGCTATTCAGCAAATCACTTTAAAAGCAATGTCTGTTCCACACTCCATTCTATTGTTGGCTTTGACAAAGTAGCAATGTGAAGTGGTGTGCTGTACATTAATATTGTACGTATTTAGTTTAGTCCAGAGCCAAGAAACATCCTTTGATTATAAGAGGAAAAATGCTGTAAATAGCTCTTAAATTAATTGTGGAATTTCAGTTAAGTAGAAGAAGGCAAAGAAAAGTTTGTTGACTTCAATTTCTGGGTGATAGACGTGATGGAAAGGGTTCTCACTTTGAAACGGATACCCTACAGATACTTTGTCTTACGTGTGACAGCTTCGGCAGAAATTTGGACTGTGTGTGGACTGGAGCATCTGCTAATCAGATGGACTGTCATTGCTTTTTCCCCCCTTATATCCAAATATATGCGAGTTGAGCAGATCATCTTTTTTGACTCTGTTCTGTTTTGTTGGTCAAGGTGATCTCAACTCTTGGTGACCACATAGAGGGTTTCCAGAAAGTTCTGTCATCAACTAATTCGTACTGAAAGGGTATGCCCACTGTGACTGGGTTCATTCATCTGGTTGCTGATTGTTCTAGTTTTTTTACCTTGAACTTTCCCAAACATTGCAGTGTTTTGAAGAGAATTTCATCTTCATGGTGTTTCCATGTGTGATAATGTCAGTCTCATCATTTGTGCTTCAGTCCACAGAGGTCAGTGGCAGTGTTAACTGAGTTACAGAAAAGTGACAGATGGCAGGGGTAATACTTGAAATACATCAGCTGTGTTGATCAGCAAAATCTTCCCATTTTTTTGCTAAATAACCAAGTATTAGGTTTAATAGTAAGATGAAGGCTGGGGCTAGAGTTGGTTAGTGGTCTTATCGAAAGGTTGATAAGACAATCGAGTAGAAAAGCATTAAGTGGAAGAGAACTAGTCAGTGGCTGGAGTAGCAGGTTGATGTGAGTTGAGTAGAAAGATGATCAGTAAGTTTATTAATCAGTGGATCAGCAAGTGGAACAGTCTTTCTCTGGAGATTCTGCTTCTTTATTAAGACTGGCAATATCTGACCACTTTATGTCATATTCTATATTGAAACTTGGAAGAAGTCCAATGCACTTCACTCTTGTTTTCTCAACATGATGATAATGTAAGGAGAATAAATAAATGAGAATAAGCATATTTCCCAGAACATCTTCTGATCTGATCTCATAAGATGTTGGAAACACATATAAATCCTCTTTTAGACAATGCTGAGGAGACAAGATTCATTGGTAACATCACAGGAGGGTCATAACTATGTGCTACAGCAGGGAAAATAAATTCATATGGCAATGAGGCAAATTAAAATGGGCCTATTTTCAAACTGCTACTCATCTCATCTCCTTAATTGATCTACTGTGGGATGGGATGAAGCTCTTTTGTGCACACACACCCCCAACAGACACAACAAAGAGCAATGAGGCTTGGCAGAGGAGGGCATGGCCTTCTGAGTGATGCTTTTCATACGGACCTGTAAGGAGATTTAATAAAGGACCATCTCTGAATTCTGTGAAACAAATGAGAGCCCTAAAGAATATGATGCTCCTTCTACCTCTTTTGCCCTTGCTGACCTGTGAACACCAGAGCAAATTTATGCCCCAAATGGCCAAAAGTATTTGAACACTTGACCATCACACCCATATGTGTTTGTTGAATATCCCATTCCAAACCCATTGGCATTAATATGGAGTTGTTCCCCCCTTTGCCTCTATAGCAGCCCCCATTCTTTTGGGAAGGCTTTCCACTAGATTTTGGCGTGTGGTTGTGTGCACTTGTGCCCATAATGGCCACAAGAGCATCAGTGAGGTTAGGCAAGAAGACCTGGCTTGCAGTCGGTGTTTCAGTTTATTCCAATGGTGCTCCCTGGGGTTGAGGTCGGGGCTCTGTGCAGCTACTCAAGATCTTCCACACCAGCCTAGGCAAACCATTTCTTTATGGAGCTCACTTTGTGTGTGGTGGCTCAGTCATGCTGGAGCAGGAAAGGAGCTTCTCAAAACTGTGGCCAAAAAGTTACAAGCAGACAACTGTCAAGAATGTGTTTGTGTGCATACATGGGTGGCTCAAACAGCTCAATTCAGTCATTAGAAGGGGATCCACATACTTTTGGCCGTGTAGTTGAACTGTTGACAACATGTGCCTGTAAAAAAAAGTGGAATGAAGGACCTCAGACAAAGGTTCAAGGTTCAAGGTTTATTTGTCATGGGTGAACAACACAGCATAGCAGTATTGTCACCATGAAAAGTTTTTGTTTCCAGGCATCTCAGTAATATAAATATGTAAATAAATATGTAAATAAGGTGTAGGAAAGTTAAATAATAAATACTGAAGTTAAGAAAAAGGAAAATAAATAAATAAGGAGAATTAAATAAATAAGAATAAGATATGAAAATATACATAGATGGGGGGGGGGGGGGCAGAAGAAAACCAACAGAAACGGAAACCAAATAACAGCAGCCAAACCAACAACAACACACCATAGATAGAGCTTTATACAAGTGGGGTGGGATAGGCATATAGACAGACAGACCCCGATCGACTGTTTCCACTGTCCAAGGGAGGGGTCAGTGGTTTAGCAGTCTTACAATGTTGGGGGAAAAAACTGTTCCGGAACCTGCTTGTCCTTGTCCAAATGCTTCTAAAGCGTTTTCCGGACGGGAGCAAGGAGAATAGTTTGTGGCTGGGGTGATTGTGCTCCCTCAGGATGTTATGGGCCTTCTTCTTACACTGTTGGGTGTACAGGTCCTGCAGGGCTGGCAGATCAGACCTGGTAATGCTCTGTGCTGTCTTGACCACTCTTTGTAGAGCTTTATGGTCTTTAAGGTGAGACAGGACAGCGATTATCCCTCTCCAAAACGGCAAATATCTTTTTACCATGTGGCCCTCCCTAGAGTTAGTGCTCCTCATTCCTTCTTTAGGTGCCAACTCCCATGTCTAATCGAACCCAGTCTGTGTCCAATATGTTTCATTTTCTCTGGCTGAGAAATTGGAAAAAGATGGTTATCAGTCTGTTCAGTAAGATGGTTAATGAGTAGACTGAAGGCATTACTGTACACCACACCCCTTAAATGCCAATTGAAAGATGAGTCTAACACTAAACTACAACTGATATAATGCTGTGCAAAAGTTGTATAACTACATATGCCATTCTCATTATCAGTAACCACTTGACCATTGTGAGGGTGCAGTGGTCCAGAGCCTATCCCAGTAGCACAGGGCAAAATCAGGGTACAGTCTGGACCAGGATACAGGGCAATCAGAGTTTTGCCTCTATGATGCATCCCAGTCTAAAATTTAAATGCTCAGAAAGTTTTGCAAATAACTGAACATTTAGGTATGAAACTAGGAATAAAGCCAAACCTTCATCCACAGTCTTCTGCATATTTCCAACCATACTTTATTCTGTGGTGTCCAGATTTAGCCCACTTGTTTATGGAAAAACCTTTTGGCATTATGATCTTGCACTGGAATGTCTGGTGTTTCAGTGATATATTTTGGTATCCAGACCCAAAAACTAAGATAATTTGTCTGAAGACAAATATTAGGTTTTTCAGAAAGTGCTCCCCAACCCAAAATGTGCCTGGGGTTTGATCCATAACAGCAACCCGTTCTGGTTTTTTTTTTGTTGTTTTTGCAGCCCCTAGATAGGGAAGCACTACCAGGTCAAGATCCAGGTTCCTGTTCACTTCAGTAACACAGAGCTCAATTCAAGGTTCAGCAAACAGAATCACAAAGGTGTTCTGAAGGGGCCAGGTTAAATTTGAAATAAACAATGATTTTACATAAAGTAATTTTCCAACCACAGGAGCATTGAAGCTGGAATAAGGGATTTATATAATTTTATATAAGGCTCTGAATGAGTCACCCTTTCGTTCTTTTCGTCTCACTCTCTGTAGATGGCCATACTGTCTCCACAGTGTCAATACTGGCCTTAGCTGCAGGGGTTATGTCTATTAACCCACCATTAATACTGTAGGTCCATGTGACCCCTCCCCCTTCTCTTTTGAGATCAGTACCCCAAGGCCTATAGAAACAGTTTCCTTGCGAAGACTGAAAACTAATAAAAACTATGAAATGCAGATGTGATGGCATTGTCTCATAAAGATGAGTGACACAGCTGGGGCAGGTACATGATGCCCTCTGAGTTGTGAAGACCATGCAAACCTGTAATTTCATAAAGGACCCATTGAGTAGAACCACGTGATTTATTAATATGCTCCTTTGTACCCCCAGTCCATGTTATGGGGATAAATGTAATAATAAGTTAATAGATGCATAAATATGTATTTTCCAGGTTTGAAAACATATGTTTGAGAAGACCTTGAATTGCAGACTGCTCCATTTGATCATTGTTGCTTTTGCAAAAATTTTAACAAACGTTATCATTCTTTTGCTTCTGAAGACCTACAGTTGGTTACTCATTGCGATTTGAAAACGTAAGACTCAAGGCCATAGGCCTTTCCTTACAAAGGTTACTATACCAAAGCTGCTTGCTGTTTTTGCCATAAAAATGTGATTAAAATTATTTTATTTTTTTTGAAGAGGTAGGCTGTGTTGTCAAAGAAAATGTTAGAAAAATAATCAGTTATGACTCCCTTGATTGATGAAAAACCATATCCACAAATGCTTCACTTGTCCAGCGTGATGCAGTGTCTGGAATTTGTTGAGGGGAAACTGAACATGAGGCCATTTTGGCAAAACAATAGAATTATGTTTGGTACAAGCAGGTCAATCCATGAATGGTCTACAGGAAAAAGAAACGGCAACGGTAACGTCATAATCTGTGAATTTAGAAAAGCTTGTTCTGTCAGCAAACATCAGCTTATGCCAGACTTTTTGTTCCAAAACTGGACCAATTTTCCAGTTAAAAAGTGTATTTCCCATCTGCTGTGATAATTGTTTGAAACTACATCCCCATAACCAAATTTTTCTGTATTGTAAGTGAAGGTGAAAGTATGTGCTCTGGGTACAAGTTCTGAAGTCATACATGCTGTTATAAAGTCCAGTAGCATCAAAAAAGAAGCCAAAATGCCAGAATTTTAAGACAAATCATGACCTGAGTTACAAGAACAGGCACCAAAAGGTAAACCCAGGTATAAGGTTTCCATGGAAACCGGTTATGTGTAACATTTATGGAGGTAAGATGAAGGACATGGACTAACCTCCTGGAGACCATACGCAGCAAATATCTAATGTACACTGTGTTAGTTTCCACAGCACACAGAAACCCACCATGTTTCCTTATCCACCAGTGTCTAGTACTGTGGTGTAGGAGTAAATCCAAATGTCCTTGGTACAGTTCTCAGGAAGCAAAGTGTTGTTGTGCCCTAAACCTGTTTTTTTTGTCAGTAAGTTGCACAAGATCCACAAACTGGAGTTGAGATTGTAGCACTTGGTATGTAAATGAAAAATTATAATAATATGGGTGTTAACCTAAAAGACCTCAGTAGTCACTTCACTTTGTTATTGCAAGACTTAATAAAGTGGGGGGATTAAATCAATTATTTGCAGAATTTTAGAGACTGAGCTGTTTATTTGTTCTGGACTTGCTCCCTACCACACCCTCTGCTGCATCTCATGTGTTGCAAATCCTTCAGTTTATTAGCATGTCTTAGAAGCACAAAAACAGTTTCCACGTCTGGATTTGTAGGTACCGCAGCTGTCGAGTCATTGGGCCCTCTGCCTGTCGGTCAGTTTGGCAGCATTTGGAGATGCAGACAGACCAGGGCAGAGGTAACAGCTTTGCCCATTTGTTCATTATTCTCTCTGCATGACTCGGTGCGTTTAACGCATTCGTCATCAGCTGGGGAGCCTCCATATGGCCGTCACTTCCCATGACGTCTGGTCATTTCCCATCCCCTGCTGGTGGCCATGGCTGTGGTAGCAAAAGCACAGGAAGCGCTGTTTATGGTTGAGCCGTGCTGTCTATTTAACGCTGCGTCGATGGTGAAAAGCATTTGGATCAACAAGTTACAATGCAAAAAAGTGTGGATGTCTTGGTTTTCCTGGTCAGCTGTACAAGTTTGAGGCCTTCATTTCAGTTTTGCAAACAATTTTTGTCATGTGTTCTAAAATCCCATTAATGTTTTTGTTTATCTCCAAAAGTAAACCTTCTATGTATAATTAAGCATATATTCTACACTAGTATTTATGCATGTTAAGTAGCAAAAGGTCAATTTCCAAAAAAAGCAGAACAGAATCTGCAGAGAAAGTCAGGGGAGGTCAAAGGGAAGCTGCCATACGTCATGCCCCGATTTTAAGGGTATATTTTTCGTATAGGGAAAACTGACTGAAAATTTGACAGTAAATTCCTGCACACTGTTGTTACAGTGCAAATGTGTTCCTTTGAATGGTTCAACAACTCTGTTGTTCCTGAGCCGTGAGAACAGTTTGCTGAGTCGGCTGTGCAGCACAGGGCTTTGAGAGATGTTGCTGCTCAGCTGGGAGAAAAATTAATCGCTAAAAAGGAAATACATACAACTCATTATGCCTTGTTTGCTCCGTTCGTTTTTCCCAGAAGAACCTCACAGTTTGTTTTCTGCCTGTTTACCATCACTGCATGATGTCCTCCTGGAGGAGTGAAAAGGTGCTGAATAAAAACAGCATCATTACTAGATGCAGCGTGGCATGAGCAGCGCATGCAGCATTTTTTTTTGAAAGCATGCTGGCAGTTTTCAGAAATGGGTTTCACTGTAACAAGTGTGTGGGGAGTAGAGCTGACCTTCACAAGCTGAAAGTGTCACCATGCCGGGGACTTCATTGTGGACCTGACTGACCTTACCACTGCTCTGCAGGCAGTCCACCAACCAGTTTGGACCCAACAGTGTGACCCTCCTAGAAATGTGTAGGGTTTACAAAGTGTACCCCATTGAAATGTGGTCTCGGGAGCCCTCGTTGTGGTAATGGAGCTGCTGGCCATGTCACCATGGTCTTCACACGGGCTAGAATTTGGTGTCAATTTGGTGCTATTCTGCTTGGAGGATGCAGCATGTCCCATTGCCAAAAGAAACGCGAGACCCTGGTTAGGGTGGCAGTTATTTAACTGGAAGTTTGTTGATCGTGTTAGCATAAACAAATTGCTTGTGGAGGATGGATTTCTGGTGGGCGGGGACAATATCTCACCTGTCATGTTTGTTTTCATGGAACAACTTATATGTAGCATTTGTCCAACAACTGGAAACAAGTGGATGTGGCAACTTGGCTAACAGCTGTCAAAAATCTTTCTGCAAAGTATTTGACCATTTGAATGTTCAGTGATCTCCAACTCCAACTGTAACACCCTGCAAAAATAATAGCTAATGTCTCACTTCTCCCCCCCTTGACACATCTGACAAAGTTTGGCCTGTTGGTGTAGAGCATAGGGGGAAACTACGGCCCAGACCTTAAGATCTAAAACAAATTTGTCAATATTTGCCCTATTGGAACAAAGAAGTTTTGAACAAAGGCTAAATATATAATTTATAAATAATGTACTGCAGTGTAAGGAATACAATCTCATTCAGCATTTTGCTACCAAACATGTTTACTACGCCAGCAGCTTGTCATGCAAACAGTGGACAAGTGCAGCTTCCAAATTAGCCCCTAGGTTACATGTTCAGCAAAATGTATTTTTCCGCTTTCCAAAGACTAGCACAAAGGCAAAGCTGCTTTTGCTTATAAAATTCCTAAACAAAGCAAGTCATTCTCTGAAGGTAACTTTTTGAGTGTGTGATAGCAACTGTATCATGAAGACTTTAGGTAATAACCGCAATGACCACCAGGGGGTATTGTTTTGAGTTACCTGACCTTACCCTACACACATGAGTTTACAGATGGTCCTCGATTTTACGAAGGTGCAATAGCGATACGCACTCAGGCAGCCATCCGACTCTTTAAAAGAGTCTACAACAGCCTTTCTTGCCTGAGATATCTGCCTAGTGGTCCCTGCTCCTGCATCTACCCACTGTTTCAAGTCCTTGCTCCTTGTGTGAATCTCTGGTTACCCTGCTCCCCAAGTCTCCCCAGTCACTGTGTAGTCCCAGTCTTTTTGTTTCATTGCACCAAACTCCTCAAAGAGCCACTGCAAAAACCCTGCTCCACTCAGCTTTGCATTTGTCTATTTTGTGAATAAAACTCTGCACATGAGTTCACAAATATTCACGTTTCCAAGTCATAATAATTTCTCCAAAAAGAGGCCCTCAGCCCCATGACTCTCATTAATCAGTAAACCTTTTTGTTTTTTTAGTGTTTTACTATCTGGTTATCATGGATCCTGGCAACTTTTATTTTTCTGTAATTGCTCAAACTTTATGTACTACATTTCCATTTTTTCATTAGTCTGAGACTTGTCCCCAAAGCAGCTTACAGTGTTAAGTGATTTACATTGTTTTACCTGTTTATACAGCTTGCCAGTCTAACCACATTATCTCTGCATGTACAGTGTGTGTATGTTTTAGATATGAATTTTATATACTGTGTGATGCTGCAGCCAAGTTGATTTTGCCTCTGCCATTAGCAAAGATTTGTTGGTTCACTTATTTGTTTTTGTGTATCATTCAATTATTTATTCAATAAATGCAGGTTCAAATCCAATCTGGGCACCTTCAGTTGTGCTCTTGAACTGCTTTAGTTAAACATCTATTAGAAAATAAATATCTGCTGAGACTTTCTCTCCAGCATTGGCTTTAAGCCTGAACCCTTCTGTTCCAGTAGCAACAACTAATTCACTTGGTGCTTTTGGGGTCCTTTTATGTTTGACCTGCTGGACTCCACAGGGATCCTGCCAATTGTTTCGGTCTCACATGGCAAAATCAGGTGTCCAGCCTGTGTACCACACTCACAGCTCACACGTCCTATCCAGTGATCGTTTCAAACCTGAAACCTTCCTGTCTCAAGAGTTGTGGCTGCTGCACTGATCATCAGGCTTTGGATTTAGACTGAACTTTTTGAAACTACAAGCGCAGAGCTGACCTATCCTATCCCATTTTTATGTACATTTTGAAATACACCGATCAGCCACAACATTAAGACCACCTCCCTAATATTGTGTAGGTCTTCTTCATGCTGGCAAAAAAGCTCTGACCCATCGAGGCATAGACTTCACAAGACCTCTGAAGGTCTCCTGTGGTATCTGGCAGACATTAGCAGCAGATCCTTTTAAGTTCTGTAAGTTGCAAGGTGGGGCCTCTATAGATTAGACTTGTTTTTTTAGCACATCCCACAGATGCTTGATCGGATTGAGGTCTTGGTCTCTAAATTCTCCAGATAGCACCTTGAACTCTGGTCCTCTGGTTTCTCAAACAATTCCCGAGCAATTTTTGCAGTGTGGCAAGGCCACTGCCATCAGGGAATACCGTTGCCATAAAGGGGTATACGTGGTCTGCAACAATGTTTAGGTAGGTGGTACATGTCAAAGTAACATCCACATAAATGCCAGGACCCAAGGTTTCCCAGCAGAATATTGCCCAGAGCATCATACTGCCTTTTTCCCATAGTGCATCCTGCTGCCATCTCTTTCCCAAGTAAATGACACACACGCACCCAGCTGTCCACATGATCTAAAAGAAAATGTGATTTGTCAGACCAGGCCGCCTTCTTCCATTGCCCAGTTCTGACGCTCATGTGCCCATTGTAGATGCTTTTGGCAGTAGACAGGGGTCAGCATGGGCACTCTGGCTGCTCTGTGGCAATGCAGCCCCTTACGCAGCAAGCTGATGCACTATGTCTTCTGAAACCTTTCTATCATGGCCAGCACGAAGGTTTTCAGCAATTTGTACTACAGTAGCTCTTCTGTGGGATTGGACCAGACAGGCTAGTCTTTGCTCCCCCTATGCATCAATGAGCCTTGGGATGACCCTGTGGCTGGTTTACCAGTTGTCCTTCCTTGAACCACTTTTGGAAGGTACTAACCACTGCATACCGGGAACAACCCATAAGACCTGCCTTTTCATAGATGCTCTGACCCAGTCATCTAGCCATCACAATCTGACCGAAATCAAAGTCACTCAGGTCCTTACGCTTGCCCATTTTTCCTGCTTCTAATATATCAACTTCAAGAATTGACTGTTACCCTGCTAATACACCTCCACCCCCTTGCCATTGTAACAAGCTTATCAGTGTTATTCACTTCACCTGTCAGTAGTATTAATGTTGTGGCTGATCTGTGTATCTATCTGTCTTTCTGACTGTCTGTCTATCTGTATGTATGTATGTACGTATTTACGATATGCAGGAATTTCTGTCTGTATGGCTCCTTGTGTGCTTTCTTTCTGGAGGAGTGCCTTTGAGGACAGTAGATGGTATAGTAGTTAGAGCTGCTACCTTACGTTTGGAGGAGCTGGGTTCAAATCCTACATTGTGCTGTAACTGAACTGACACTGTAAAAATTATTAGCTGCTCTTCCTTTTTCAGCAGCAAGTTTTCCTGAGTCAGCTCACTTACAGCTTACTTCTCTACATCCAAGATAAATCAGTGTGTTGCTATGGGTGCGCTCTATTTTTTTGTCTAGCGTTTCTTTAAAAATGTGCACCTATTTATGTGTTTTGTAAGGGATCATGTCACCTACAGATATTGTTTCCCAGCACAACTCTGTACACGGTTGTCACCCTCATATCTTGGTGCCTTCGGTACCATCGGCTTCTCTTCTGGCCTTAGATGCATGGCTTGTTCGTTGTTTTGATGTTTATGCCTTGCATTCCACACCCCGGCAGCTCCCGGATACTCCACAGCCCTGGTTTCGTGTCCTCTAACGCATGGCACAATGGAGGCCCTGTGCTCCAAGCCAGGACGTGCTGTGCAGAGAGAGGTCTGGCAGAGTTCACCATGGGTAGGGCCTTTGTTACAGCAGCGGCATGCTTTATAGGACTTCTCTTCTGCCCGCCACCCTCTGGACAGCCTTGCTGTCACTTGTCCCCGCCTTTACCACTAGTGAATCGTGGCAGGACAGCATTACAGGGACAGTCACCCTCCTTGTCCACATGGTTGAGCATCAGCACCACCTGCTGCCAGCAGCTCAGTGACAGGGCCACTGCTTGTCCCACAGAGTGTAGAAGCTCCAGTCTCCAAGCAGGGACTGGCCTTCATTAGCATAAAGTACAAAAGGCATCCCTTTCCCAACCCTCAGAAATTTTACATAACAGAGAGGGAAACAACTGCTGCTCCTGCCGGGCTGGTTCTGCTCTTTTACCATTGTACTGTTGTTGCTGATCCCCTCCCTTTTTATACTCAAATGATTTCTACTATGTTGAATTGTGTGAGTATGGGGAAAAAATGTTGCTCAAATGGTGATCTTGCACAAATAGTGCATTGCACTTATAGCTTTTCTGAAATGAGAGGGGACACTGGCTGGCACCATTCAGCTGCTCTGACCCTCCTAATCAAATTATGTGGGCTCGATCACCCCCATTGCTGCCTTCCTGTCAATCAGATGGTTGCGCAGTGTTTTCTGTTTATAAAACAATTTCTTTGTGTGTATGTGTTTACACTCTCTTATACACACACACACACACACACACAAATAGTCAGGCCAGCTCTCCTGTTCTATTCACTTTACCTACAGACCTGGGGATATATAATGCATACCTTTATCAGGTGAAGGTGCATGTCAGTCATGTTACCTGAAGCCTTTTAACTTCTCTCCGACTGAGTTAGATTTGATTAAACAATCATTGAAATCAAAACTGTCATAATAAGTATTCTTTAAATTTATTGTAATTCCCCTGAAGGCTTCATCATGATATGTTCAACCTTTGCAACCTGCTGCACCTTTACAGTGATCAAGGACTGCATGCCAACCTCTAACTCTGTGACCTCTTTGTGTTCCAGGTGATCCTTGTCAGCTCCTCAATCAATGAACAGGACCAGATGCTTTTCATCAGTACGGATGAGGGTGCCTCCTTCCAGAGACAGTCACTCACCTTCACCGTGGAGACATTATTGTTCCACCCCAAAGAGGAGGACAAGTTGCTGGCTTACAGCAAAGAGAGGAAGGCAAGTCGACCATTTCATGGTTCGTTGTGGGCTGATGGTTATAGTAGGATGATGGTTTGTAGGTTCAGCCACCACCAGTCAGCCTCTGGTCAACAATGGGAGGAAACCAAGACAGATGTTTGTTGGTTTGATCACCAATGAATACACTGCTGGTTATCTGTAGGAAGAAAGAGTGTAGGCTCAACATTACAATAACTGGATCATTTAATTTTGCCAGGAATGGCATGATTTAATAAATGGAGCTCGGTGAATGGAGAGTCCATCACGTCTGTCCTCCACTGGACCCTGAGCCAAGAACTCCTTCAGTTAACCCAGTTTCCAGCTATTTCTGCCACACATCGCCATGCCTGTTGTGTCTGTTGAAAGCCATGGAGTGGAGGCCTTATGAATTATTCAGCAGGCTGCTGACACGTAGCACTTTGGAACGGTTAGCATCCGTCTGAATCACTGTAATTGTGGCTTGCGTGTTTGTGTGCGAGGACTCTGTTTCAGCTCAGCTCCTAGCTCAATATGTTGTTCATGATTCTTATTTAACATTGCGATTAAAGGAAAACACGGCAGACCTGGTTGATGAAATAACTTGCGATTTTATTAGCAGCACCGGCAAGAAACACTTGATAAAAGAGACTCTCAGAATTAACAAATAGTTGTAGAATATTTAGTGACATTTTGCATGTTTTGTGAAAAGCAAATGGGTGCACCTCTTGCAGTTGACAAACATATGTCCCCGTTTAAATGAGTGATAATGAGTTCTTTTTATGAGAATTCGTTTTACAAGCAGATCTTCGGGAACAGTCTGTTTACTGGGTAAGGAGAGTAGATGCCTTGACTGTTTCTCACTTGGGAGATGGAACAACCTGTATATGATGCACCCCATGTGCTTTGCTTCACACCCCAAACTCTTTTTTTCAGTGAAGATTTAACAGTTTTTGCATCTATGCTTCAACTGAAGGTTTAGTTCTGTGGAACAACAGACAAACCTACCCTATTCCTGGCAGCAGGAGACTGATGGATATGACCCAAACCCCAGTTGACACTAGAAGCATGGTTTCCACCCTGTCATTAAGTCTTAGGGGGCACTTCCTGCAGTCATACAAACTTACAGCATGTTCATTTGTCAGATCAGCTGTGCCAGGTCTGACTTCAGCTCAGGAACTTGGAGACCTGTCTTACAACTTAATTATGGGATTTGACTGCTGAGGGCTTCCAGAAAATTTATTTTGCTTGGCTACCACTTCTGGGAGAAGAACCTCCCTGTTATAACAATTTTACCAATACCCTGGCAAGTTAGCTGGTTGCTTTGTCTGGTGAGGCCAACGACAACAGTGGGTGATTTGGACACTCGTGTCAGAAAAGATTCCCTGTGTTGCACGGCTTTTTCTGTTGGCTCTATAGCACCAGAGCCAAGAAACCTGCATAAACCTGTTTTAGTGTAATAGAAATACTGTGAAAGGCATAAGATAAAGAAAAGCTGCAGAGAGCCACGGACCCAGTTTTGTACCAGCCTTTTCCACTGTCAGATGCCATTAAAATGTCCTGGATGCATTCAAGGGGTCGATAGCTGTTCGTTATGGATGAAGCTCAGTAGTATACAAACACATAAACAAAGCTTCTAGTTGCCATCTGATGTTAATAGAATAGGACCAGTATTGCTGAACCAGAAAAATCTGCAGTTTGGGTGCCAGAGTTGAGCCGTCCCTGTCTGCATACTCAAACATCAGAGCCACACAAAAACTTGCCAACATTTTTATGGGAATGAAAAGGAATTTCTTCTGAATGCATTCAACCACATGAATTAAATGGATGCATTATTGGGTGCCATCCCCTTCTTCTCAAAGGCACTGGGTTCAAATCCCTGCTCCTGCTTTAGTGTATTTGAGCAAGGTGCTTACTTGAAATTGACATGGGGAAAATTACTCAGCTGTAAAAATTGGTAAATCACTGTCAGCAAACAAACATCACAGTGCAAGTTGTCTTGAACAAAGGCGTCAAATAAATAATAGTTAATAATGGTTCATGGTTTTACTGGATTTGGTGGCTCTGCCTTTGCCTTTTGATAATCGGAGAGTAGTGGAACACTTTTCTATGTGCTCCCATCCAGCAGGAGTTAAACTTTTTTCTCATTTAATATAGATTTTCTTTTCTGCCTCTTCTCATTGTAAACTTGCACTGTAAATATACTGCACTAATAAGAATTTAAGGTAATTGATGCTGCAGGGTTGGTACTGAATATCCAAACTCTTCTACTATCATAGATGTTCTGTTTCCATTTTCCTGTTCAGCTCTATGTATCAGCAGACCTGGGGAGGAAATGGACTTTGCTGCAGGAACGTGTGACTAAAGATCGAATTTTCTGGTGAGTGTTGGCCCTCTTTTTTTTTTTCCTCTCCCTCCATTTGGCTGAGGTCCCCAGGGTCACATGACATTTAAGTGGCCTATCTGTTCTTTGCAGACTCCAGGGCCTAAAGGCGGCCTTATACTGTGCCTGAATTTTAACAACTGTTGGAGAAAGTTCCAGTGTACAAGAAAATTATGTGGTGTCTATTTGAGCAATAAGCATTTGCTATGTTCAACATCTTGTGCAACAGCCAGTCAGATCAATTTCAAACAATCACTATGTACTGTTTCAAAAATCAGGTTTTTCCTGCAATGGCTACTAGCTTTCAATTGAAAAGGCTTTTATTCTAAAGAGCACAGTTCCCTGGATGCCGAAATCATTTATTTTGTCTCTTGAAGGAAAAATACTTTTGCACTCCAGGTCTACAGTTCATAAAAAGGACCTCAGTGGCTAAAATAAGTGTAATGGTGTTAATGGAAATAACCAAAATCACAGTTTTCACCACCGTTGAAAGCCTTTGATGACGTTGTATAATGGATTTCTCTAGGCCCACTTTGTTCGGCAGGGCTTCAGAGAGGTTTTGGCAAAAGCCCATCAAAGCCCAGAGAGATGCTGTTCCCCATACACTCAAGGACAAATTTACACAGCCTGCTGCTTATGGAGAGACAGCTTTAAATCTGAAGGCTGAAAGGCCAATTTGTCAGCATGTTTTTTTTTTTTTTAAATAAACCACTTATTTATCTGGTGTATGTATGCACTGTAATGTGGAATATTGAAAAAAATTATGAAAAACAAAGAACTTTATTGCATTTCTTCTGGAATGGCAGTGTTTTCTGTGAAACCTGGAAATTCAGGTGTTGGATAACTTAGAATAATTATAGTGCCACTTGGGCTTGATGGCTAGCAGAAAACCTCCCAGTGTCATTTTGTATGGATAAAACTTAATACTCAGCAAGAAGTGGTCTTAAATGATAAGTCCTTTGTGTTCATTTTAATGTATATATAAATAAATACTTGGTATCTCCATTCAGTCTATCAGTAAAGCTTTTAAAAATGAAGACTTAGCTAATGGTTGGGTCAGGAATCTGCATTATGCTCCATGTAGGCCAATAGCTCTGTGACCCTCCCGAGGACTGGGGCTGGCTGTACTCTGTGGTGCACACTAATGAAATGGCACATGCTGTGCTTTTATACACGGTCGTTCCACCACTGTTTCACTGCTGGCTTTTAGGGGGTTATTAGACTAAGCCTTTGCTAAGCCTTACTGGTAATCACATGATATGAACAGAAACAAGATAGCCAAGCAAAAGGAAGAGTTGCCTTGACATGTATAGCTATCGACAGGAAAGCACTGAGTGAATAGTGAATAAGCTGACAATGGAGACCTCTCGGTGCAGGTCAGCTCTGACTATACAGAATGTGGCTTTACTTGCAAAGCATTCTGGGACACACTGTATCAGTTACGGCTCAAATATTTGGCTGAGATATTTATAGAGGACAAGCCTTCCTGGTGACTTGGACAATTTTAACACTGAGATGAATAATGAAATAACTGAAATCACAAATCGGCCTACTTTCAAATGATGCAAAATGTGATAGCATCAAACACATCTTGCCAGATTTCAGAGTGCAGCACAATCCAGCAATCTGTGAGTAATGATGACCAGGGATGGACCAGTAAATGTAATATCTGATCAATGAGCCTTATTACAGATGCAGACATTTCAGATAAAAATGATGGTTTCCCTTGCAGCAAACAGATTTACAGCTCTATAGTTCATCTGACAGTGAATTCATGATGGACAATTTTCAATATGAACATAAATATAGGTAGTAAACTAGTCAGACTTACAGAATCACTGATGTCATGAACACAGTTACTATCATTTCCAGCAATTACCATAAGTTTGAAAAATGCTGTATGCATGACTCAGTCATTTTCATTATGTCGTGGTAGCTGTTCTGATGTGTTTAAAACAAAAGCTTTATTCTTAACCATTAATACATACATATTTCCCTATATAAATAATTTTACTATCAATTATTGCATAATTATGTATGTACATAGAATTTTAAGTTCAGGGCTAACATTATAATGGATATTTAAATCAGAAAATATATTTCTCCACAAACCAAACTTTCACAGAAGTCCCTTACACTTTATTCTTTACATGACAGATTGTTATGAGGAGATGTGTATTGCAGAAGTGTACTCCTATCGGCAAATAAGAACTGTAAATAGGGTTTGGTTTTTATAATGGGACATTGCAGACAAAACCTGGGGAATCACTCTAGATAACCAATCTTGTTTAAACACAGCTATAGACACACACACACACACACACACACACACACACACACACACACTCTCCTCTTTCATGCTCTTGGTTCTTAGTTGCTAATTGATTGTAAATCTCTAATGGACCCCTAATGGAATTTGTATTGTTCAACTCTGTTTTTTTCAGGCAAGAGGTATCTGCACTAAATCAGCTTTGTGACATAGATAATGCAGGTCAGGCAACACAATTCTTGGTCTTTGTCTGTTTCCTCAAGATCTTGTCACTCACATTTTCCTCCTTGTGTGCGACTAACAAAAGGACTCCAGCCTGCCAGGGTTGACTCAAAAGGCCGTATATGATTTGTCCATATAAGTAGGTGGGCAGATAGGTGAGTAGAGATGGCACAGTGGCAACTGGTAATTCAATTCCATTTTCAGTTTATTTATTACAGAGCTCACGTCTCATCAGGGTGACACAGCGCACTGAATGTGGTACTATGGTAAACTGACCTATTCCACAACAGTTGCTCCAGTGTGCAGTAGGTAGCACTGACTGTGTCCCATGTTCTACAGGTCTGTGGCAGGTGTGGATGTCGACCCTGACCTGGTACACATGGAGATGCAAGACACAAGTGGAGGTATGTGTGTGTGTGTGTGCGTGTGTGTGTGTGTGTGTGTGTGTGTGTGTTCATACAGAATAGAGAACAGGAGAACAGCCTTGTACCCCATGTGCACTCTTCATACACTACCGTATTTTTCGGACCATAAGGCGCACTTAAAATCCTTTAATTTTATCAAAAATCGACAGTTCGCCTTATAATCCGGCGCACCTTATGTATTAATTCTGGTTGTGCTTACTGACCTCGAACCGATTTTATGTGGTACACGGTGCTCAAAAATCTGTCAAAATGTTTTAGAATGACTTTGGTAAGCTACGAGGCCGCACCGCTTGATAGATTGTTGGAGCATTACGGCTACCGTAGTCAGGGGCCTCACGGAGTAATACGTACTGTACTTCACGCCGGGTGAGTTATGCCACTATCTGCCAATGGATCGTGGATGCCTGGGCTAAGGTATCAGTCTCAAGTGTTGTCCGAGCTTTCACGAAGGGCGGAATCATCACTAAACAGCTAAGTAACAGCAATGAGACTGATTCGGATAATGACGAGAGAGATCCGGGCATGCTTGATGCTGAAATCGCCCAACTTTTTACCTCAAACACTGAGGATGAAGAATTTGATGGATTTGTGGAAGAGGAATGAACTGAAAATGTGAGTGTATTGTTTTGTATTTTATGTTACAACTGAACAATGTTGAAAGTTATTGTGAATGAGTTGAATACAGTTTGACTTATCTGTTTTGTTTCGCTGAATGCGCTTTATAATCCGATGCGCCTTATGTATGAAAGTAGACCCATTCATTGATATTGCGCTTTATAATCCGGTGTGCTTTATAGTCCAGAAAATACGGTAATTGATATTCACCCTTCACATCTTCGGCACTCTCTTCTCTGCTCACTACGAGCACAGGGCCAGGATTTATTGAAATAATCTCCCTCTCCACGTATCGCTCTCTACAACATCTATAAGAGCCACCCAACCACACCCCCACCCCCCGAGTTTGTAGTTCACTCTCACTCTACCCCGTGACTGTATCTAGTTGGTGGTGCCCGTTGAGGAAGAAGGGTTTTTTGACCTTGCAAAGGGGTCACGGCCAAAGTGCTGAATCGCTGTGCCAGAAAGGAATGCTAAGTTATCACTGAGTTGGTAGCAGCTTTGACACCTCAAGGATGTTCATATTTGCTACACCCACTGATGTGTGACAGAGACCAAGAGAGAGAAGAATGGGAAGGAGCAAGGGCAGCTTGTTTCCTACCTCCCATCATACTCCCCAACACCCGGCTGTTTCTCATTTAACATGAGGCAACTGGACATTTTGGCAGCCAAGAAGATGATTCTCTCGGGATTGAACCCAGGCCATGTGAGGTCAAACTGTGGAAATGTGACTGAAGCTTGAGGCATACAGATCAACGCAGGTGTGCCAGGACAGGAGGCCACAGAGGGCATACAGGTAGAAGCAACTGGAATGGCTCACCCACACGATCCTGTGACAGACTCATATGGCGACGCGTGCGTCCCGTGGGTGACTGGCCAATCCGAGCGGCGAGGCGTGTTGGTGCAAGCTGTTTCCCATCGCTGCCGTCCGGCACCGCATTGTCAGGGTCAAGAGCCAGCAAACAGCCTCGCAATGTCCCAGACAGCCTGGACATCACCAAAGCTTCCAGGTGGCAGTGGGACGTGTTGTCACCACTTTGCTGGCCAAGCGTGTTTATACATGTAATAAATCTAACTTAATGGAGCTCATTCAGTCCCATTTAACACATTGTACAGTGTTCAGGTAATAAAGCTGGAAGACAATACGCTAAAATAAATTTTATAGATATAGCATATTTGTTTGAGCACCACCCAACACAATGCTCGTGTCCACTGAATAGTTGATACGGATTCAAATTGAATTTACCAGGATGGAGAGATTGGAACACGTGATGTCCCGGGTCTGCTGTGATTTTATCTGGAATAGAAGAGGTATCAGGTAATGGGTATGCACCAGGCACAGAGGTGATATCAACAAGAGTGTTACTTTGTAAATGTTGCTTTATATTGGACTGTTACCTTATTTAAAAATTGTTACATTTCCTGATTCCAGATTAGGTTATATTACCTCTTATTATATTGTATTGCAATATACAGTACCTTACATTATTTGTGATATATTATTGAATGTCAGGGCATCAGGACCACGATGTTAAATTAATTTATATTTTCACATAAATATTTCTATTGTTCACTCATAAAATGCAGGAAAATACCATTCTGGAGAGGATGTCACAGAGCTAACAGCTGAAGGTCATTTAAATTACTGTGAATAATAGCTGAAAAGTAGTGGATAATAGCTGGAGGGCACCTCCTACAGCAGGACTACAGGCCCCTGATATAGCTGGCCATGTTCTAGCCAAAAGTATGATGTGTGGTAATTGCAGGCATCTTCTTGTATAAGGTGAATCATAGCCAAGCAGGTCCTATGGGAGAGGGGAGTGGCAGGGAGCTTCTGGGTTAACAACTCACTAGTAGGAAAAGCACACAAATCCTAACATACCAACCAGTTTGTAAAAAGTTGGCTATTTCATAGATTAGGAGACATTTTTATGCAAAACCATAATTTGGGTGAGTAATGGAACATTTTATGTTGAATCTGTTGCACAAAGGTTCAGTATCTTGGAAGCTGACAGGTGACTTGTGTCCATGTCACTAAATTTATATAGTTTCTTGTGAGATATAATATATAATGGGATTTATTTATATATTATTTATTTATTTGCAATTTCTTTAAGTTTAAAGGTAGCAGTTATAGGCAATGCACTAGCTGGCAGTGCTTATGCACAGTGGCATAAAACTTTAGCGGTACAAACCAGCTATAAATACTACCGATAGTGCCCAGCAGAGGTACAAGTAAATTATGGGGGTCTTTAGGCAAACCTGAACAGTGGAGAACATACAGCGCTCCCTCTGGGCCTCTACTATGTGTAAGTGGACATTTTACTCTTGAAATCAGATTTGATATTATTTATTAACATCACAGCAGCACAGAAACAGGAACAGTACACTGAAGGACTACAAATACATGCAGATTAGTAATACAGCGTAAGGAGAAACAGTTACAGTTTTTTAACTGGGAATGATCATGGAGACATTCCAGAAAGGTGATTAAGTTGAATGCACACTTTTCTAGCGAGAGAAATACTTCAGAATTGGCACCAGCTGGCAGGTGTATTAAAGCCGTGCATACAAAACTCGAAGTAGAAACCTACACTCACCAGCTGACACTCACCTTCTGTCCTCCCCTCACCCGTCTCTTTATCTGTCCCCATTGGATGTTGATGTATGTGTCATGTCCCATGTCCCCTGCGCAGGCTTCCTTTACGTCACATGCCTCATCCAGAACTGCTCAGACAAGATGGTGACAGCACAGTTTCTGGGCAAGATCGACCAGAACTCCCTCTCTGTGCAAGATGATTATATATTTGTAAAGGTAAATCATGTTTGTATTTTATTGTATGATAATACTCTTGGACATGCTTACAGTAGTAGAAATAACACTACTGATAATAGAATAAATAAATAGAATAAATAAATGCAGCAAGCAACAGAATGATGAGAGCCATTGCCATACAGTCAAAAAGTCCTGGGTCTAGATGCCTGAGCATGGTACTTAGTGTGAACTGCTCCATTAAAAAAGTATATAAACAAGTAAAATAAAAACAAATAGTTTAATATACAAACCTTATAGAAATATATCAGATAAATAATAGCGTAAGAAGGTCATAAATAATCAGACATTTGGTGCAAGAAAAACAGGACTGTGTGTTTCTTTGCTCAGCATAGTACATGAAAGAGGACTCTATATAAAATCTGTGCTATGTAGCAGCTAACTATTCATATCCCTCCTTATTTCAAAAAAAGCAAAGTAGTCCACGGTAATTCTGCTGCTTCCTTAAGATGCATTTTGGGTTACAAATTTTCAAAGGTACAAACATTTTCCTATTTATTTCTTTGTTTTTAATTTCCTTTTTTCATAATTCTGTGCTGTGCAGTTTTTGTCTGTTGTGGAAAGCTACCTGCTTTTCCACATCCTGCCCTTAGTTGGAAGCAAAACGCACAGAAGAAATAGAAGTGAAGTAGAAGCGAAGGACCAGCCTCTTTCAATTTCTTTCCTTTTTTTACAGCTTGTAGTACCTCAAAGATAGCAAACTTGTTGAAATGTCTTACAAAGTATTTTTATTACTTTAGCTCTATCCCAATTCAGGAACATCAGTTTTATTATGCTTTTATTGATTTTGTAGCTAAAGGAATTAAGTGATCTGAAGATGACAGATGGACATGTTCATGTGAGGTCAATAGTAATGATTGTCATGATGATGCTTTTTTATTTCCAGTTATTTTAAACTAGTTTAAAGTTAATAAAATGTATGTACACTGTAGTATGGTGGCATTATGTGCTGTTTGCCCCCTTTTTCATACCTTTTTTTAGTGGGGTAAAGCAGACAACTACGATCACAAAACTGCATTAAAGAATTGCAAAAATCTTGTATATAGCTTTTGAAATAATAGTTATTTAACAGTGATTTGGAACTTTGTGTGTGTTTTATATATTGAGGCAGTAATTTTCAAACAAAATACTTGTAGGTAATTATCTATAAAGCTGTGTATTAATATATTAGTTTATTTTTTATTTTGATATTTATTCACAGCTTTATTTTTATGGATACTTCTTGCCATAAGTTAGGTTTTTACGTTCAAATTCATTAAAAAGGCCACTTATTCTTTTGAAAATTTCAAATTCAAAGCAAGACAAGTCTCTGAGAGATGGGAGTAATGATGCCATCCAGCATGTAGTAACATCACACACAGAGTACATAGACACACTTGTGGATTTTTGTCGCTCCACACACACACAAACACGCGTGCACACGTGTATGTACTGTGTTCTTGTTAGTCCAGCCGCCACTGCAGCAGCATGTTTGATCAAAGGAGCCAGTAACTGTTATATGTGCAGAAATGAAAATATAATTCATACATTACACACATATAGTGCTGCACGCATTTGGCAATATAGTATATTTTATATTTCTTTGCTACTTCATTACAACTGGTATGTGGATCATTCTCTAAGGCATTCGCCAGCACTATCATTACTTGTGTATTAAACACAACCACTTCAGTGGTAAAACAGTTTGATGATCTATAATGTGTTATTACTTTCTAGTATTATTTTTTACCTTTATAAAGCTATACCCTTTTGACCCGGGCAGCACCAGGTAACTCAGGTGGTACATAACTAAATATGAAAATCTATTGGAAATATGAAAAAAGATCCCAGTGATCTCAAAGTGAACCAACACCTATAGTGGCTGATGTAAAGTTGTGTAGTTTAATGTTCTGCCCTGTTTTTGCTGTCAGCCGCTACTACCCCTGATTTGACTCATTACATTTGCCTTGTGTTTTCATACAGGCTGGCTCTCACAGCCTTCTCTGCAAATGTAATAAGTACATATAAAAGTTTAAGAACATGAACAATGGTTTAAGGTGAAGCCTCATTAATGCACTGTTGACTTTTTGAAAGCACCGCAGCTGTTTACTGCTCTCATGTCTTCTCAGAAATGTCATGACCTTATTGTTTCACAAATTTTGCCTGCACTACAGGAAAACTTTGCCATTAACGCAAGTCTTGTCTGTCCCCTAAGGTGACCACTGGCAATCGTACCAAGCACTATGTCTCATACCGTCGGAACGAGTTTGTCCAGATGAGGTTTCCCAAATATGCCTTGCCCAAGGTGAGGTCTCTGCTCTTCTCCACCTCTCCAAGAATTCACATCCTGTCTGCAAATGCATCTTCTGTACAAATACTCACATCTTCTCTACAAATACATCTTAATCTTTTGTTCAGCACTCTGTCACTATGTGAGAAGAACTCTCTATAAAAACAAATTGATTTGAATCTTTTCTGCAAAAATTCACACCTCCTCTGTCTTCACTTGTTTGATTGTCACATGCATTTAATGCAATGTTTAAACATCTGGGGTCAGTTTGGACATGTTATAAAAAATTCACAAGGTCACACTGGTGAATTTCTCAAATTGGTAATGGGGTAAACAATATACATTCTGGACCCTTAATGACAGCATTTCCAAAGAATGGCACAACGGAGCGGTTCTGCTGTTTTGCTAATGAGAATATTCCCGTGGATCTAGGGACTGCAAATAAAGTCTTTTATTTCTGAGGCTTGATGATGGTGCAGGTGTCCAGGGGATGACAAAGCCTTTGATAGGTCAAAAGGTGGAGATGTTGTCATTCTTTAGTAGCTACAGGTGAAAAGCACAGGTACAGTCAGATGCTATGTGTCTTGATGCATGAGATTAATCAGTGAGGCTTTGGAAGGATGAGCCATGAAAAAATAAGAAAATACTATATTATTCCATATAAGGCATAAACTACATAATTAAGTCTGCATCACTTTTATGAATAGTAAAGTATAACTTTTGTATTATATGTTGACATTGCTCACTTACATTAATTTATTCTGGAAACGATTTTCTCCAAGGCAGCGAAGAACACAAGAGCAAACAAAAGTGCATTTTACAAGATCAAGAGTTGTAAACACAAACATGTTTGTCAAACTGTGTCCGAATTCAGTAGTTCTGAGGGACAGAAGCAGCACACTTTCCCACATTGGGACCAAAGCTGAGGACTTTGAGGCTTGAGATTTGGACCCCTTATGAGTGGGTTCACCAGACGACTAGAGGTAGAGGAGCACAGCACTCTTTCTGGGCTGTAGGGAGTGATCAGGACCTTTAGGTACTGGGGCGTAGATCCTTTAACCATCTTATAGGATGTAACCAGGATGTTTAACTTGATAAAGAAGCAACAGGAAGCGAATGGTTGGTTAAACTCCACTCAAAATAGGTTGAAAAGTTATTCCTAGATAATTTTATACTTTATTTTCATTTTCGTGTCTTTGGCCCCTCAGTGCCACTTTGCTGAAGTTGTTACCCATCCATCGAATGACCAATGAACCTTTTTTAAAGCTTTCCATGTTACTGTCTTGGTATTCGTCTCCCACTGTTGGTGGTGCCCTTGTTTGCTGAGCAGAGACATGGTGTGAGGAGAGTGGGACTGGGCTACGGCGAGACCAGTCACTTTTTTCTGCCATAAATAATCAAGCAGCTTTTGGGAAAAAGCAAGTGGAGTCGCAAGTGCAATGTCATGTTCCACTCTCATGAGGGACATCTGCAAGGCTTGCTCTTGGTTTATCTGGTTTCAAGCCACAAGTCTGAGAAATCAGAGGTGTTAAATGTCCCAGTTCATTTATTGTCCTTTTTCACCTCTGCTTGTCAGTGGATGAATATTTTGTACAGAACTCAATACATTTTTATGATAATAAAGCACCTTAAAGTGTCAACAGCAGCTTCTGGAAGAAGGTGAAGTGCACCAACGTTCGCACCTGCAGTTCTCTGGAGTGTCGCCCTGCATAGGCAGCTGGTGGAAGCAGGTTGTTTGTATTCAACAGTCTTTGATATAAGTGAAGGAAAAAAGGGCTGATGTTGTCATGTATTTTGCTGAAAAATTAATGAATGATCCAAAAAATAGAACACAAAAATGACATAACGGGTTGCCAGAGAGGATTTTGAAGCTGGGGGGTTTTCAGCTCCTTTGAAGAATAGCACATGTGCTCCTCAATAACATTGCCTATGGGAAGGAGTCAAAATTCTGTTACTAAGCTGAGAAAATTAGCAAGATCCCAGTTACCCCTGTCCCTCAGAATTGCTGGATCCCTTTCAGAATTGAAAGCTTTTAGAACACATCTCTTTCATGCCCACTACTCTCGCTCTCTTTTAGCTGCAATAAAAATTTGTATCACACCATTGGAATTGATTTTTTTCAGTTTTAAATTTATTACAGTTTCAGCAATATGGTGCAATACAACTTAAAAATAATTTATTAAAATTCTGTGCAATCTCACTAAATGTTACCCATTGTAGATGGCTGCTGCCATGCATATCTCTTCATCCATCTTTTATACTCCCAACTCTCTTATTTTCTTGTGTCTATAAAACAGACTGTGGAAGGGTTTCCTAAACAGAGAAGCTTACACTACAGAAATCCCACAGATGGCCTTAAGAGAAGGGATACAAATAAAAAACAGCAAAAGAAATAAATGAACACCATCTCGTGAATAATACAGAATAATTAAAAGAGAGTTTAGACATAAATAATAGTGATATAACACTGAGTAAGTAATGCTGAAACTGAACAAAGACATACCCTCTGACGCTATTGATCCTACATGCAGCTACTTGTATGGTATTGGACACAATGACTGTACTCCTGCAAACGCATCTATAACTCATCTGCTGGTGCAGTTTTGTTTACTCTGGAGAAAAGGATCTGCTGAATGAATGCATATGTAAATTTAAATGACTGCCATAGAGAAGTCACTGCACCAAAGGAGGGCTTGACCTCATCAACCCCCTGGAGTACCCTGATCGAGTCGTTGTATAGAACGCAGTCCGTCCTAAGGCCTTGTTCATTGTTATGTTCTCTTGTATCCTCTTGTATCAGACTGTACCGGTGAAATGTATTATTTTCCTATGGATCACTGCTCTGGAGCTCAGCGTAAATGCCCATCGTGGCCACAGATAAGGAGTCACCATTCAAAGCGACTGAATCTTTGAGTTCATTTGAGTCAAACCCAGTCCATTTGTCTTGAAACTGATAGTGTGGGAATCTCTGCTCCGTGTCCACAAGTGTTTTGCTTTATTTGTCCATTTTTGGCTCCGCTTCAGTTAAGCTGCTTTTGAAAAGGCAATTTGTCTTACACAAATAGCTGAGTGAGTTTCTGTTGCTATTGGCAGTTGCCACCATATTGCTGTGGGAAAATCGAAGCAATGTGGAGATGTGTATTCAGCAGCTGCTTACAATGACTGATTATATTTCTGGAAGTCGAACTAGCAGCTTTTCGCCGATAGATAATGTGTGCATTTCCACATATGCTGATGAGGTGTACAAACAATGTGTGCCGAGAAAAACACTTTCATCAAACAGCGACAAACATATTTTGCATTTTTGATCCTGTTTAAAGTATTTAATGCAACACCTTGCTCAGCAGTTCTTCTAGACCACGTTTGGGACTTGAACCCACGATCCTCTGACTTTTCAAACACTATTGAGGTTAAGAATTTTTTTGAAGAGACAGCGAGATTGTATTTGTCCTATATTTTGAGGTCTAAATGACTCCACACATAATGACCATCGTTAGAAACGGCAGGTCTTGAACTTTTCATCAGGTTTGTGTATTTCTACAACTTTAACTGGTGTCTCACAGCTGCTGGGTTGTGGCTTGGGCTGTGGGTTTGAATCTGGAGTATTGTGTGTTCTCGTGTTCTCCTTTCCTCCAGGTACCACATTAGTAGAAACTCGGGTTCCCCAGCTACTGCTGGTAGGTTTGCCCTTAAATGGCCAGCAAGGGAGTCTTCGGTGATAAAGACCTGTGGATGAAAGATAAGAAGTGCCATCTAAATGGGCTCAGGGAGACCTTTTTCTGTGGTACTTTAGTATCAACACTGACCCATATATATTGTCAGAGCAAGAGAGAAGGCCCCCAGTTCAAATAGGGAGGAAGCTCATTCTAAATGGCTCATGTGAGCTGTGACCCTAAAAGAAGCTTCAGTGAACCAGCACAGTGGTTACCATCAAGGGGTTCTGGAGTCCTGTTTTAATGAGAGCCTCAATCACAATAACAATTTGTATCAAGTGCAGCAGCTGCATTTATTCTACTAAATAAAAGACATCTTCAGTGCTGTAAATTTGTTTAACCTGGTGAAAAGGGGCATTGTCAACATGCACAAACCCTGGAGCTCATTCTTCTATGCTCTGCCATGTAAATGTAATGGAATGTATGTTATTGCAGTGCATGTTGACACAGGCTCCTCCCCGACCCTCTGCTCCAGCCAAACCCAGGTATCCTGCTAATCGCCTTGGCTGTCAGCGCCACAGTCATTAGCATTCAAACAGTGAACACCCACACCTTTCACAGCACCCACAATGTTTGTTGCTTTTTTATTATGCACGTGTTTCTACCTTGACAGCTGTGCAGAATTAATTTCCCGCTATGTTGCTTTTCCCACTTTAGCCAGCCAAGTGTGCTGCCCACATCATCCATGCTATCAAATGCCCTTCAGGTTTAGTCCATGCTGGACAATGAAATATCCTCCACTGCACGTCTTGCCCCTCAGACAGTGATTTCAGGCCCCGTGCAGAATCGTACTCTCCGATATTTCATAAAATGTGCCTACATTACATATTCCAAAAAGCTTTTCATATACAGTATGTGTGTTTATTGTCTGTTGGTTTAACATGATTAACATGCACGTTTTACTGACCCCTGCCACCAGGACGTCCAGATTGTGAGCACAGATGAGAACCAGGTGTTCCTGGCTATTCAGGAGTGGTACCAGACAGACACCTACAACCTATACCAGTCGGACCCTCAGGGCATATACTACTCCATCGTGCTGGAGAACGTGCGAAGCACCAGACAACCGGAAGAGAACGTGCTCATTGACATCTTGGAGGTACATGCCCTTCCTCATGTTGTACCTCACTGCATTTAGGCCCTCAGCTTAGGGTGCAACAGCAAAGGTCAGTCCTGCTGTTTTTATAGTATCTAGCAACTGGGGAATCTCTAGGCCAGCTCCTGCTCCATGGTCATTAGCCACCTCTGCGGTATCTGTGTCCATGACCCCCTTCCACTGTTCAGCCCTCACACTCTGTCTAGGTTCAGATGGTTCCCCTTTCACTTCCAAGGGCAAAGCGGAACCCCTCAATGGCCCTGAGGTCTGACCAGTGGTTCAGACCTGGTTGTGCTCACACCTCTGAAAATGCTACAGAGCAGCAGTTCACAGCCCATTTCATGTTGATTTTTATATTGTTTACTTGAGGTGCCTGGATGGTTCTGACAAAAAATAATTTTCTCCTCTAAACAGAAATTGAATCGAGTGCAAAAGCTGTTTTCAAGCAATTTTTGTCTTGGTTTTTTCCTTGCTGTGTCTCTTTTTCTCGCTTAGTGTGTGTGTGTGTGTGTGTGTGTGTGTGTGTGTGTTGGCCTGGTGTCTCTATGCTCTCCTTCATTCCTGCCTTTTCCATCCATTGGTAAGAGCTTCTCATGTCAGCCACCTCTGCTACTGTATCTGTTGCCCATTTGTGCATACTATACACTGTATGGCCAAAAGTATGTGGACACCTGAGCATCAACCCCATACTATATGCTGGTTGAGCCTCCTGTTCCAAACTCATGAGCATTAATATGGAGTCGTCCTCCCACTCCATATTAATTATAACAGCCCCTACTCCTCTGGGAAGGCTTTCCACAAGATTTAGAAGCATGGCTGTGGGAATTTGTGCTCATTCGGCCAGAAGAGCATCAGTGAGGTCCGGTGAGAAGGCCTGGCTCGCAGTCAGTATTCCAATTCATTCCAAAGGTGTTCAGCAGGGTTAAGGTCAGGACTGTATGCAGGCCACTCTAGTTCTTCCATACCAACCTGGGCAAACCAATGTGTTTATGGAACTCACTTGGTGCATGGAGGCTCAGTCATGCTGGAGCAGGAAAGGAATTTCCACAAAATGTTGGCCACAAAGCTGGAAGCACACGACTGTGTCTGATGTGTTTGTATGCTTTATGGGTGCAGCTGAAACAGCTCGACTCAGTCACTGGAAGGGGTGGGGGTCCACATACCTTTGGCCGTTTAGGGTAAACTGTATATGTAAACAGTTTTTCACAGGCTTCTGTCTACTCTCACCACCCTGTTTGCTGTCATTTTCTCTGTTTTCAGACTGTAAAAAAGGTAAAGCTGCTGTGTGTGATAAATTATACCTTTTAACTGGAATTGATTTAATAATTCGAGTATTTGAGCTTCAGACAGCAACATTACACTGGAAGTAAACTACCCTGATGGAGTAAATAATTCAAGGCTTTTTGCATAGCTTAGGGGCTGCCAGTGGAGGACCGTTTTCTCTTTCTCTTCCTGGTTTCACTGGTCCTGAAGCGACACTTTGTGGCTTCAACATGATTTGCTTAAACATCCAGTCAAACACTTAGTGGAATTTTGGGACACAAAAGTAAATAAAAACTACCATATGTTCCATATGAATGTGTCTACAATAATGTCTGTTTACCTTCTTATAACATGGTTTTCTGTTTTCCATAAAAGTAAAAAAGAAAAAAAAGTGGTCCATATGTGCATCGTAAATACACTGTAGCAACACACCCAACCTCAGAAAAAACAGATACACTTCCCAAACATAGCAAGTCTCTTGCAAGAACTTACATCAACAAGGGATATCCAGCAGTAAGAGGTGACACAAGTAAGTAGCAAGCTTTGTGGCTTGTTTGCATTATCGCTACAGTTTCTATAAAGCTTAATTTCTGCTTGTTTGTTTGTTCTTTATGGACACAGACTTGAAATTTGGCACACAGGTACTTCTTACTGTGAGGTATTTGCACAGTCAAGTTCATTACATTCCAAAATGGCAACTTTCTATTTTGAAAATTCAAAATTTGGTCTGTGAAAAGATTGATTTCACTGCATGTTGTAATGTCACATCCAGAGAGTAAGTTAGGTGATGGTGGAGTACAAAAATGTAAAAATTTATAAGAAATTATATATTAAGGGAAATGGAAGTTTGGTGATATATATTTTATTACATTTTCCTTTCCACTGTACTACACGCTCTCTGTGGCATTCACCTATCCAACTGCACTAACAATACTTACATACTAAGTACAACCACTTTAATATTAAAACAGTTTGGTGATTATATAATGTGTTATTTTTAGTCTTTTTTTTTTTTTTTTTTACCTGGGGAGCACCTCAGCTAGTTAAATCTATATTTAGGTTCTGTAAAAACATTTTCTGTTCCATTGTTATTGCCAAAGAACTGATTCTATTTATCCAGAGTAGCTTACAGTATTTAACCCCCTTCTTAACCATTTGACTGAAATATTTATTCGATAAGCATTTCTTCTTGTATTATATGTGGCAAAAGGCATGTTTACTGTTCTTTATTTTTCAAATGTCTGAATGATCACATTATAATAATTTCATCATTTCACTTATTTTCTGTATTACAGTGTTGTTTGCATAGGTTTTTAACTGTCAAACTACGTACATGAAAATATTTTTAAAAATCATTTGGACAGTCGACAACCCAATAATGGCAAGAATGGCAATAACAATAACTAACAATAGTGAGGCCGGATTATATTTATAGTTCTAGATGGCCTCTAGGTGGAGCTAATAAAGAGGCACTAAACCTGAGTTGGATTTACTTCTAATCATTGAATTTGGGACACCAGGAGACTGGAGGGCATTGTAAAAGGACTGTGTTTTGTCCACAAGGACCCTAATGTGGCTAAAGTCTGACTTGGGAGGTCACAGAAAATCATCCTACATTATAAACTTTATATTCACTTGGTTTGTACTGTTGTGTGTGTGTTTTTTTTTAATTTTGTATATAGAAACATACAGAATATATGCATACTCATGCAAATGAGCACTTTATTTTTTTGTTCCTGCAAACTGAAATTTAGCTTACAGACAAAACCCCACATGATCCAGTTGACACACTACTACTAACAGGTTATGAATACAGTGACTTCCAAGGTCACAGGACTTGACTTCCATTTCGAAACACGTGTGAACAAAAAGGCAGTTTGAAAAAATTCTAAAATTGTAAATTAAGGTTCTTATTCATCTCCCTCTGTTTCTATTTGATTTTATCTTAACTGAATGGTTACACAGCAGGCAGTGTTAGTGCCTCATAACACTTGTGTTGAATATACACCCGTGTTGACATGTGGATCCCATGTTCACTCGGGTTCCCCCATTCAAAGATGTCCTTCAAGTGAACTGGACTCTGATTGCCTGGGTACAGACCACATCATAGTGTATTGGGAAAGCAGTTATTAATAATGCATTCAATTCTGCAGTTCTTTCAACCATTTTTAAAAGCTGAAATTTATTGTGAGTTCCTTTACATTTAAAACTCATATCTTTGTCTTTGAAAAGCAGCTTTTAAATGCCCTACATAAAATAAAGATTACTATTATTATTACATTACCTAGCAAAGCAAATTTTGCAATTACTATAATCATTGCTAGAGCTCGTAACACCCCTTTCTGCTAAAATATTAGTAAAGTACCTTTGTGTGTGTGTGTGTGTGTGTGTGTGTGTGTGTGTCTCACATTGCTTGTATGATGTATAAAAGGGGAAGGACTGTTGGAATTTTACCATAGTGCATCTAGCACTGTAAGTCACCTTGAAAAAATGGTTTCAGCTAAATCCCCAAATCTGTGAAGCTCAGTCTCTGTTTATTCTTCATGCACAGTTTTGTTTTTTCAATGATTTAAGTTGGTGTGGTCCCCTCTAGGTGCGTGGGATTAAGGGAGTGTTCCTGGCCAATCAGAAGGTAGATGGCAAAGTGACAACCTTGATCACCTACAACAAGGGACGGGACTGGGACTTCCTGCCACCCCCAGCCACCGACATGAACGGCAAACCAGTAAACTGCAAACCAGTAAGGTTCAGCTCCAAACACGAATGCAGTGAAGTGGCCTCATGGGCTGTCATGCTCAAACAGGGAGTGGGCACCAATCAGCTCAGAAACATTGACAAATGGAGGCACATAAAGACTTTTTCATATGTGAAAATACACAACTTTGTATACCATTTTTATAATTCTTTAGTCTAACTCTTCTGCAAAGTGACAGTGTTAAGCTGTTTACACTGATTTACCAATTTATACAGCAGACTGCTTTTTATAGTATCAGTTTAGGGTAAGCACACTGAGCCAGAGTAATACAGGAGGAGCATGGCAGCATTGCAGCGGAGAGGCATTTGATGGCCAACAATGAACCAGGTCTAGTCCTTCTCCCTCAGTTACTGTAGTAGCAAGGCATCATTCCAGGTTCAGATCTCAAACAGAATGGCTAGGGGTCTGTGTTTGTTACTTGTTACGACCCGGCTCGTTGGCTAGGGGACCAGCATTGAGGATCGTAGCATTTTAAGGAAAAGGAAGCAAATGTAGGTGGTAGGGAAGAACCCCATTTAACAATGAACCCGATACAGTGACCAAGTGAAATTTATTTACAGTGGGGAGTGATGAAAGTATATACAGACATCTACAAACGAACAAAAACCAGAAACAGGCTCCAAACAGTTTTACAGAACATAGGCGGTTCCCAACTCAAAAACGACAAAACGGACATCCCGACCTGGGCCACGAAAAGAAAAGAAAACAAATGACAAACTCAAGCCCGGTCGACCTCCACTATAGAAATCACCAAACAAATATAAGGGTGGGAGACCGCCGCTACGCCTGATGTTTTAAAGTGGTTGTGAATACAACAGATCGCTAAGTGTTAGCAACAGGTACATCGAGGGTTGTACACTCCCCGGTGCCAGCACTGTACAAATAAGGGCAAACAGCAAAATCCCCCGCTACACATAGAATGCCAGAAAACACGACCAAGACTAAGCTGTTGCCGCTGCCTCCATGGTGGTCTGTGCAGATAAACGCTTGCAGGGGTGACGTCATCCGCCGACGGACCAATCCTGGCTCTGACGGACCTGCGAAACGCCGAACCCCTATGGAGAGACCGTGCGAACAGGAACACGACAGTTCCCCACCAGAAAAAAAAAAAACAAGAACCGTAACACACTGTAGCCTGGAATGTGTCCTGCAATGAAGGTTCTACATCAGCAGGTCTTATGTAAATGAGCCAAGTTCAGAGAGACACTGCTTGCTGCAGCATAAATCACATACAGAGGCTGACGCTGATGCGCTTTGGCATCAGTCTGTGGGCACTGCTGGTTGGAACGCAACTGGAGAAGCACGCTCCTACTTATGGTCTCCACAAAGATAGGACTACTTCCCTTGGCAGCAAGTTATAACACCAAAGATACCTCAGTGAGGGTGGTGTTGCTAGAAAATGTGTGGGCTTCTGCAGTAACAAAGTCACAGACACACTAATCCAGGGCAAGTGCAAAGTTTTAATCCTCTAGTGAAACTTACTCATCTAATTTACAATATAACATATACATATTTACAAGTGCACACATTAGAACCATAATACATAGCAAAATTATAAATATAGGACAAATACAATCTCGCCGTCTCTTCAAAAAAATTCTTAACCTCAATATATAACTAGAAGCCTTTGCTGCCCCACACAATGTTTCACACTTCCGGCTTCTGTCTTTGGAGCCTCCTTAAAAGCCTGAAGCTCCAACCCTTATACATAGTACCACAATTACACCAAAATTACCATGGTCATGCTTAAATACAGAACTTTTAAAAACAGAATTTATACAGACAATCATTTAACACATAAAACATCAGTCAGTTGACCTAATAAAAATCATAGCATTAACCTGGTGTAAACAAAACATATTGAAATCTTACCTATGAGTGGTAGATTCCTAAGGTGGGCAGTTTCCATGGGTGTCAATAAAGTTGATTCAAAAGCATTGCCTCTGTTTGGTAGCATGGAGACAGGATCAGCAGCAAGAATGGTTCAGTAGTTGGTTTGTTGGGACATCCTAAGCTGTCACACAATTGTACTATCGTCTCAGACAGACTGGGCCGCCCGCAACATCATTTGTATTTTGAAACTTGAACAAATTAATACAGTGGACTGTAGCATCAAAGCAGAGTCATTATTAGCACCAGATGACCACTGCTTATGACAATTGAACTGTTGTCCAAATCAGGGTTGCCATGGCCCACACAGCTCACGGGAGAGGCAGGATGAATCCTGGAGGGGATGCTACTCCATCACAGTTTAGACTTGACTGTAATGAATAAAGAAAAAAACTTGTGTTTTGTAATTCATGTTGAGACCATGTTTTCAACATAATTTTATGACAAAGAGAGCAAACAAAAGTGTGAACAATGGCTGAATTGTGTTTGATTTTATAACACTTTAAAATAGAAGTATTCATTGTCAGAGGTTACATGAACTGTGCTCAGCTTCATTCATAATAATGTAAATTAATTTTCCTCCGAACAACACACTAGTGAACCAAATTCATACAGCTGGATAGCTTTTGCTGTATCAATTCAGGGTAATAAACTTGGTCAAGGGGTCTACAGCAGAAGGTGGGACTCAAAACTGGGTCTTACAAGGGTAAGGTAGCAGCTCTAACTGCTGCACCACCTGCTAGCCCACAGTGTGTTGCATAAATCTTATATAAGCAATAATGAAGAAGAGGCCACTTTGAACCATTTCCTGATACCAGTTGTCTCTCTTTCCCTACAGCCTGAATGCCACCTACACCTGCATCTTCGCTGGGCTGACAACCCCTATGTGTCAGGCACGGTCCACACCAAAGACTCCGCCCCTGGGCTTATCATGGGTGCCGGTGAGTCCTTGAGCATGCTGTTGCCATGGAACCCTTCTTAAAGAATGGTTCAATAAGAGTCTTGGTTATTCGTTCTCTCAAGTATATATAAGAGCGGAGGAAGGTTATGGCATCTCGGGGGACAAAGAACATGATTAAGGTCAGAGAGAGCAGGGCACAGCAAGCTGTGACTCACGGTATGTGATGCCTTGGCTGAGACATTTCTACTGTACTCTCCAGCCAAGTTCATACAGTTCCTGTTGCTGTTAGCATGCACCTCAGTGTCCTTCATTCCAATACGGAGTTGGCATTCAGTCATCATGGTTGTAGTGGTTCCTGAGCTGACTTCCTGGGTCTGTTAGTAGATCAGGAGAGGAGTCAGAAAGACATGCTTTTTGAAACCCTTCTAAAAAAATTTTTATAGGATTCAGCAACTCCGAGGGACCAGAGGAGCTCATTTCACCACGTTTTAGCTAATTCTAAGATCTTTGATACTTGGATTTTGGATGCCTCATGAGTGGTAGCCAAGCACCCAGGGGTGGACCACATTGAAAAGATCTTTCCATTTTGGCTTTTAAATGAGATTCACGTTCTCAATTTGGAGGCCTTTGCACCAGGTTCTTTCAGTACTTGGGGGATTGTACCTGGGTTGTGATGGAGGGTAGGAACAACTGAGTACCCAAATGATGCCTCCATTATGCTAGGAGAGATAAGTATACCTTTTCCCTGGGATGGTCTTTGGTCTGCCTGACTGAGCTCACTTGAATCTTTCTAACTGATAACTGCTACTATCTGTCCAAGTTCACCAGTGCATGTTTGGATACTGGACACTGATGCCCCCTACAGCCAGCTTGGTTACACTGCACCTTATCATATATTGTGATTGTCTTGCTTACACTGACAGTCTCACATTTTTCTCCTCCATGGCTTACAATGTATGGTTTCTATGCTTAGGTATTTACACTGATTTACTCATTGATGAGGCACAGTAATTTTTTTCCCAAATCTGTTTGGGGTAAACACTATAACAGGATGTGGAATTCAAACTGGGGTCCTTTGGATAAAAGGCATGTGATCCACCCACTGTGACACCTTCTGATTCTTCCTGCCCCCACAGGAAACTTGGGCTCCCAGTTGGTGGAGTACAAAGAGGAAATGTACATCACATCTGACTGTGGGCGGTCCTGGAGACAGGTAACCTGCTGCTCTTTGGTCCTCCACATACTCGCACTCACCTGTGGCTCATGCTCACGCTGACTCCTGTATGCTGTGGCTCTTTTCAACCATGCAGGTGTTCGAAGAGGAGCATCACATCCTCTACCTAGATCATGGGGGAGTGATCGTGGCTATCAAGGACACCTCCATTCCACTGAAAATACTAAAGTAATGTCCTCCTTCTTCGACTTCTTTCAGTTATTGATCATTGCTTAAATGCACATTTTAAAAACACATTTTAAAACGATGATCTATGGTTCCCAATGCACAATGCTGCATACATGGGAGGACGTTTAGTGGTCATAACAGATAAAAGGTATGACTCCACTGTCAGATCCATCATTATAAGCTGTTCATTCCAGCAGGAAGTGTTAAGAAAGGTGTGTTCTGCATGCTTCTCTCTGCCTGTGCACCTAAATTCATCTTTTGCTCTCTGGTGAGCATGTGGAATGTTCTTAGTATATGATACCTACCACTAACTGTTATAGCAGGAACAGAAAAATTGAGGTTTTTGGCACTTTGGTACATTGCTGGATGGTCTCTGTGTTTTGAGGGGCTCTGCTTTGGCTCCATCAGTTTACACAATTTTTTCCCAAAAGGATGTTGGTTTCTCTAGATAGGTTTCAGTAAAGATCAGTTGTGCCTTCTTTTGTTTGTCTTTCAATAGTGAGGTCCTCCTTGGTCTTTGCCCATAAAGTCCTTCTAGGTTTAACATATGGTAGAGGTTGAAACCATCACTCCAGATCCGTTCAGGTCAGCTTTAAGCTCTTGTTTTACACGGTGTATTTTCAACAGTTTGAACCACCAAGACTTCTTTAATCAGTCTTCCTCTTCTCATCACATTGGAGGTTCCTGACAGCTCCATGAGCTGCAAACTTCTTAATAACATTGTAAAATGTAGAACCAGGGATGCCAAAATTTCTGGAGATGACCGTGTACCTTTTTGAATTTTTCTGTTTGGTGATAATTCTGACGGTCTTAGGCAGCTGAGTTTTCTCCACTGTTGCCAGAAGAAACAGGGAATGAAAGCGACCTTTTTAAGCATTAAAGCCATTAAAGCCATGGTTACTCATTTGTTAATTCACATCATATGAATTCTTCATCTTTATCACAAATGAGTAATTTCATTGGAGTGAGAATCTGTTTCTTCTAATCCTACAGATTTGAATATTGTTCAAAATTTTGCCTGTAACTGTGTCATGGCAACTTTTCAGTTTTTATATTATTTCCACACATGCCCTTTTTAATTGTTAATGTTTTATCCTGTGCTGCTCTGTATCAACCATCTGAGTGTATGTAGACCAAAGCCTTCTCACTGCCCAGTCTGTTTCAGGAGATCTTGTACACAACGTACCAAAAATGCAAACGTGGCAATAATGTGGAGCAGAACTGTATGTGTGAGTCAGTAAATCATGTCTGACCTTTGCAGCTTCGTAGTGGGGCAGTTGATGGCTGGTTTTACATAACCACCATTCTGCAATGCCAACAAAGTGAGAGGGGAACACCAAGGCAGTACCAAGAAAAACAACGAAAATAGCAAAGGGATATACATTTAAAAAAATTACCCCCAGGGTATAATGCTATGATTTCCTGTGTAAATGTAAATAAAACTGTTAAAAGCATACTTACTTACAGGGCTGCATGATTAATATTTATAATTTTATAATTTTGACATTTGGCTCATTTTGTCATTCTTTCTGTATTTATAACTCGCAGCAGGTTTGCTAATACTGCTCTTTCATGCTGATGAGAGCCCTTTGGTTCCTGGCTGAAATTTATGGACAGGAGCAGAGCAAGAGGAAGAGATGGAAAGACCGAGGGAAGCAGGAGAAATTGAGCAGTTTAGCAAGACATGACAGAACACTGTTGACTCTTGTTGTCATGGCAACAGTAAAGCACCCTAGTCCTTCGGTGTTGTTTGTGGAGTTAAGGATTTTATTCCATATTAAAAAATACATCCTTTTCATTAAAGATTAGCACAAGTGCATATTGCATACTGCATTTGCAAAAGGCCTTTGTTGTGATTTTACACTTACAAGAGCAGCAGGCAATGTCATGCTGAATGTTTGTCAGTGCCAACAAGTTTGGAACTCTCATAAACCTTGAAAAGGTGTGCAGATTCAACAGAAATGAATCACTGTCTGCTGAGCAAAAAAGCTCCTGTCTCAGAATGCAGACATAAACCGTATATGAAGGCTATACATTTTGCTACCCAAGACACCCTTACTGTTCTCCAAATGACGTTATATTGTGTGGGGGGGTTACACACTGACACCATACAGAGGAAATTACAAGAACTGGAATGAACATTTCGTCCAGCTGTTGAACTCATTGCCACACCACTCAAACAGATCCACTGCAGTTCCCTCAGAATTTAACATTTTCTTTCTTTGTCAGATTAGCCAGCATTATCTCTGTGTTAGGTAGACTCTGTGTGTTGTTCTTGAACATTGCTTGTCTTGAAGGTGAGACCTTTTGGGTAGGGTGGACTCCACAAACTTAGCTGTTATTGCTGTGTTTCTCCTAACCATTCACGAGGAAACCCCGTTTGCTCCTCAGGTTCAGTGTTGATGCAGGTCGCACATGGAATGTACACAACTTCACCAGCACCTCCGTGTTTGTAGACGGACTACTCAGCGAACCTGGGGACGAGACCCTCGTAATGACGTGAGTACACCATACCCGGCCCAAAAGATGCGGTGGAAACTCAACTGGGTAGCATTTTCACCAAACACATTCATCTCCAGCTAAAGTGTTTCTGTTCCAAATGCTCAGGGTGGTGGAGTTTAAAGAGTACATTTGGAGGCTTATTAAACTGCTGTGAAAAGTACGGATTCTGTCCAATCTCCGGAGATCAGTGGTATTCTGGGCCAAAAGGTTCACAAACTGACCCAATGGAGTAGTGTCCTGCTCAGCTGTATACTGTCATGGAGGGTGCTGTGTATCTAGTGAGAGTCAAAACCAATTTGCCAGTTCTAGTGTCTGCTCAGCAAAGCCAGTGGCTGGGTCAAAAATATGTGGACATTTGAGCATCACCCCCAAATGTTATTGCTGAACATCCCATCCAAACACCCCCCCCTATTTCTGGAAAGGCTTGTGGGTTTCCTCTGGGTGCTCTGGTTTCCTCCCACAAGCATTTCATATTAATTGTATGTGTGTGACTGCAAGTGTGGCCACCCTGTGATGGACTGGTTACCCATCCACGGTGTAGGTTCGCACCCTGGAGCCCACTGATTCTTGGATGGCCTCTGAAGTACCACAGTGTGGTCAAGATTAAGCAGTTAACAATGATGGATAACAGATGGATAGAATGAGTGGTCGGTGAAGGGGGGTCAATTGAGGAACAGCTGTATGTTCAAGTGTATGTATGCTTTACTATAGTAGGAGCTGGGATTCAGACCTGTTCTCTTTAAGTATAAGGTGGCAGCTCTAACCACTGCTCCACCTGCTGTCTCTACAGTGCTCTTTTAGCTTTGTAGCTTGTTTGAGACAGTACCAGGTGTGATATTTGATTGGGCTCAGCAGGGTTCCTACCATGATGTTTCTTCAGAGTCTTTGGACACATCAGCTATCGCTCTGACTGGGAGTTGGTGAAGGTTGACTTCCGCCAGTCATTCCCGCGACAGTGTACTGAGGCCGATTACGACTCCTGGAAGCTAACAGACCTGCAGGTAGGTGCCTTGGAGTGCGTGCATGCGCACGCACACACAAACACACACGCACATGCACACACACAAAGTTTATTATACTGCTGGGGTCTCTTCACTCCTTGACAGTCACTTTTCTCTGTCCTAAGGGAGAGCGTTGTATCATGGGACAGGAGAGGAGCTACCGCAGGAGGAAGGACTCAGCCTTTTGTATTAAGGGCAATAGCTTCACGTGGGCACTGACGGCCAAGCCATGCCAGTGTTCTGAGAGGGACTTCAGTTGGTGAGCAGCCAATCGGCATGGAGTGTGCATGTTATTATGGTCAGGTGAACACAACCAAAACTGCAGTGTTTTTTTTTTTTTTTTTAACGTATAAAATTTTAAAAACTCTAACAGTGAAAATTTGGATATACATAGTTGATACCAAGGGATCATTGTATTGATTTTGAAAACAATTTGTGCTCCAATTTACTGATTTTTACCCTTTTTTTTTTGAAAATATGGGAAATTACTTAAAAAATATTATCGATTCACTGCATTGTCCAGTCACCCATTATGTAGTCATGTGCTAGGTGAACTAATTGGTGTAAGTGGATGTTCGCCTCTCTACCTTTACAGTGACTATGGATTTGAACGCGCCCCGAGCCTCAAGGCAGAGGGTGAACGCTGCTTCGCTGACTTCTGGCACGACCCAGATGCTCCTCCCGAGGACTGCCATTTGGGCCACACCTATGAGTCCAGCACTGGGTGAGTCAGCAGGCACTCACACAAACACACCATGTAGCCACAGGGCACATGGTCTGCTCTGTCCTGTAGAGGCTGCTCCCAGGAACGGTGTCCTTGCTGTGCTTTTTTGCAGCTATAGGAAAGTGGTCTCCAATGTGTGCCAAGGGGGGGTCAACAAACAGCAGAGTGCCAAGCAACACACCTGCCCGCTACTGCCCCCCAAAGGTCTCCAGCTGGGAATCAAGGGGCAGATGCTGGCTGTGGTGCCTGGCGATGACATCACCTTCATCGTGCACCAGGAGCAGGTGGGAAAGGATGCACGCGGCAAGAATTTTTTTGTTCACAGCATTACAGCACCCCCCTGTGGTGTGTAGCCAGGTTAGATAGGAGTATTAATTTCCTTTGGGATTAATAGTTTTTCTGATTCTGATAACATCAGTTCTGCACAGCAGCATCTGAAGTAGATTAGGGAGTTGTTATGGTATTATTTAGCACCAGATAGCACTGGGACCTCACAGTACCTGGACTGCAAGGTCAGATGGGGATTCAGATCTGGCCCAGTCCCTTTGAAGTTTGCCTCTGTTCCCCATGTTTCTATGAATGTCCTTCTACAGTCCAAAGATGTGGACTGATGTGGTCCCTAAACGTTGTGTGGGTGTGTTTGTGTTATGTTGCTCCGCTGCAAAGATTGGTGACTTCAGGGAGTTTAATGTAAAGAATTTAACACTGTAAATACCCTTGAAAAAAAGTTGTCGGCTAAATAAAAATAATAATAGTGTTATAGGAGAGCTTGCTGACTGTGGACTGGTCCTTGTATGCAGGGTGACACGACCAACACTAAGTATCAGGTGGACTTGGGAGACGGAGTTCGGGCCATCTACCACAACCTGACCGTGACCGACGAGCCCATCCAGCACCGCTACGAGAAACCTGGTGTCTACAGGGTGACGGTGAAGGCCGAGAATGCTGCTGGACATGATGAGGCCACTGTCTATGTTCAGGTCAATGGTGAGGGGCTGCCTGCCAGTGCTTGCTGGAATACTGTCCTGCATTTCTCTAGTTTACAGCTGCTTATAAATTTTAGCCCCTTTTCCTTTGATGTTTCCAAATGTAAGCGGTAGGATTTATAAGCTGTTTTAAAGAAAACCCCCTTTCAATAACTTAAAACATTTATTGTAATTCTGGGTTGGATTAGCTTTGTTGTAACCCCAAGAACAGAGTAAGTTACCGTGTTTTCAGGCATAGCTCCATTCACACTTGAACGTTGAGGTCCAAATACAACTTTTCATCTTTCACAGCAGAAACCAATTGGCTTTTATGGTGCAGCAGCTCTGTATGTCTGTTGGTAACCAGAGCCCCTCTCACTGTACACAGCCCCTCTGCAAGAGGTTCACCTGGAAGCGGTTCCCATTGCAGGGAGGAACCAGAAAGTGAACCTGACTGCTGTGGTGCTGCCCACTGCCACCAACCTGACTGTCTTCTATTGGTGGATCGGAGACAACCTGCAGGTGCTAAAGTCCACTCCTCTGACTGCTAGATTACTTGCAGGAAGGATGATTATGTTAAAACTCAAAGTGCAAAACTGTTTGGAGTTTCATGAATTTTTCACACAAATAGTAGCTAGGACTAGTAAATAAGTTTTTTTGACTTTTGAATTGAACATACACAGTAATGTGTATGAGAGAACAACTGAGGGTGGCGAGAAGGTTGCAGGTTCCAGCTCCCTGTTGCGGTTCTGGATTTTAGCTGTAAGCTGTTAAACAATGAGGTAAATCGTACGATTCATTCGCACGTAACTGGATCATGGAATGACCACACAGTCTACACAATATTACTGTGTTTATTGACATTTTTTAGAATTTTCAGAAAAGCAAAGTGAAACCTAAACTGTTAGAAAATCACTGTCAATATTTCAGTGATTAAGCGAATCTTATTTTCATTGTTTTTAGGCTTGAGATCAGTCAAGTTTGTCGTGTGTCTCTGTTGACAAAAATGCACCTATCCCCCACTCAATTTGGTTAATCCAACATTCCATGAAATCAAAATTTTACACAAAAGTACCATTAGGGGCTTACAAGACTGCTGATGAGCTTTCATGGCATTCTTCTCGGTGTCTCTTATGTTCGTCATGGTAATCTTTGACGCCTGTGTCCAGCCAACTCTATCCTTGGAGAACAGCATCATGACCAGGTTTCCGGAGACGGGCCGGGTATCGGTCACCGTGCAGGCTTCCAACGGGCGCTCCATGGTCCAAGACACCAAGAGTGTCCGAGTGTTTGGTAGGACAAACCGCTGCTTTTTGAGTTTGGCTTTTGGCTACCAAGTGTCCTTGGTTTTACAATCTGCTTCATGCATGTTTGGGTCACAATTGCTTCCTCACATTTGACTTAGGCTATCTGCAGCATGACAGTGCCAGTTTGGAAGCAATTTCATCAGGGTCATGACATAGACTTTCCTGTAATGTCTGTAAAGACGAGTGCGTGGCAGTCAGCCTTGGTATGTGTTGTCGTCTGGATCTGACACTCTTGACCACCAGCATTGTTTGGTGTAGACCAGTTCCAGATCATCCCCCTGAGCTTCAGCAGGAACCTGGACCTCTTCAACCCCAACATACCGGAGTGGAGGGACGATGTTGGACAGGTTGTCACCAAGATCCTTGCCAAGGTACATGCTGCTCTAACAGATGACGCACATGAGTTCCATAAATATACAAATTTCATCCTCACGTGACTTGTGGGCTAATGGGTGGGGGGGGGGGGATGAATGTGTGATTGATGGCAGCTGTAAAGACATTTTCAACAAATTAATCAAAAAATTAAAATATTTCTCGTTTTGACTATTTTAGAGTTGTATACTAAATATTTGCAACAAATTGATTTTATTTTCAGATGACAGAAATTCCGCAGGAATCACTGGTCACCATGGTGAAGCCAGGCCTGCCGACCACAGCAGACCTGTACGTCCTCCCGGCGGAGAGCAAAGCGGCCAAGAGAAGTGTTTTTGTAGACAAGGTAGAGCATCGCAAAGCGCTGTGGGGGGGTTGCAGGAATCTCTGTCGCTGCAGGCCAAAAATACTGGCTGAACTGCGCAGAAAAATGAGCAGCTGCAATCCCTTGGTGTTTAAATTGTCTAGAACTGAATTTTCACTGTAATGACTCTTAAAAATGAATACCTAAACACTGGTGTCCAAACAGAGTTATAATGAATTTGAAATTTATCCATAATGTCAGAACACAACCCATTTTCAAGGATGAATTTGAAGCATCATAAAAACAGCACAATAATTAGTAATGGTGGTACAGAGCATTGAAGGGAGTGGACAGCAGTTGGCTTTAATGTGAATTATTTGTGAAGCCCAAAAAACAGCTTAATGATTGGGTCGAGGCCCGTCTCCCGGCTGTGGAACAGTGTTGGATCCAACTGTGGACTCAAGTCATTCACCTCTGCTTTCCAGCGCATCTCCTCCATCAAGCAGGCATTTGGCGAGAACAACGTCACCTTCGTTGTTCGGGGGGGCTTGGTGGTGCAGGTGACCCTTGCTGACCCCGATGCAGGTAAGCCCTCCAGAAGGCCATGGGATCCATCATGTGCTTCCCTCAAACTTCTTGAGGTCACAAAGTGCACAAAAGTATAGGATTTGCTAGATGGTAACTTGTCTGCTTCCACTGTAAATGTTTAGTGCATAAAATGTTGTGCAGTTTACTTAACATTTTTAGACAAATTTGCCTGGTAAGTGGACATTTTTAGTTTTAGATCCATAGACTGAATCTGCGCTAAAATATCATTACTGTATTTTAAAGGAAATGTAGCCAATGGCTCATGGAGAAGCACAGCTGAACACGGTGCGTGTTGGTCCACTGCAACGCTCACGTTTCTCAGCCTGCACTTTTCCTCTTTTTCCGTGCAACCTTAATGTGTTCCTCTTAGGAATGGTGTGCGTGATTTTTCTGAGTGCAGCAAAGCTGTGTGTGCATGGACCTGCCTCTTAAGTGTTTGATGCATCTCGCAGGCTCTCGGGCCAGAGCTGCTGGGCCGGGCATCTGGGCCCTTGTCGTCATTCTCAGCCTCAGCCTGATAGCCACCGGTACCTTCGTGCTCTACAAGTTCAAAAGGTCAGTGCTGTGTCTGTTCCACTTTCTAACAAAGAAACCATGGTGCTTTTTCAAGTGTGGAGATCCTCCAGATAAGTTGCTCAGATGTTGTAAAAAGGAATGTTTTGTAGTGTTGGCCTAGCGCTGGTACTTGGGAAAATTGAACTGTTCTTTTACATGACAATAATGGAACAGGCTGGCAACACCCGGGCCATTTGTTTCACAAATTGAGGGATTGCTGTACTTACAGAAGTGTTGGCAACAGTACCACCTTCGGGGCCTGACACACTGACCTTCTGCTCAGTTATGACAACTGTGTGAGAATTTTACCCATAAGCAGGTTAAGTGTAAGATTGATTGTTCCCCCCCCCCCCCCCCCGTGACTTTCGACATCTGAACGAAGACTTTGCCATTGTCTCATGCCAGGAAGCTCCCAGGGAGGAATGTCTATGCCCAGATGCACAATGAGAAAGAGCAAGAGATGACCAGCCCGGTGAACCACAGTGAGGACACGCAGAACATCATCCAGGGGGAGGAGTTCATTGATGACGACCTCGATTCGCAGACACTAGGTAAGGGGGGGAGGGGGGGTTTGATACACACCCACATTTTGGATCTGGTCCACCATATGATCCTTCATCACGACGACAATGTGGCTGCTAAATCTCCTGGATCCACTTCTGCTCGTCCCCACATCTAGGCAACCACTCAGGCGTTGTTCTGAGCATCAACTCAAGAGAGCTGCACAGCTATCTTACCAGCTGATGCCTGATGGCCGCACGGCCCGGGAGCTGAAAAGCACGGACTGCCTGCTGTCTGATGTGTTACACCAGCGGAGGAAGAGGGACCCCCAACGTGTCGATACACCACAGCGCTGCACCAACAAGCTGCTTCTTCCTCTCTTGTCTTTCGTCTCCCTGTAACTGTCTGCTCCGAGACCCCCGTCGGCTGTGGGCACCACACTCGTTTTCTTCTGTGACCTCACTGCCGGTGTTCCCGTTGGCTCTACACTGACGTGATTTAGGTAACCTCACCTGGTGGGACAGACGCCTCAACTGGCGCGGTGTCCAAAGCTTCCGTTCCTTGGCGCTCCATCTCATGCTTTGTCTGCCCCCTGTCCCAATGCTTGCTGTGCTCTGCCTCTTTGGACCACAGCACAACTGTGGAGAGACCAGGCCATCTAACAGTAGAGCCAAAAAATGTGAAAGGAGGAATCAGGTTAACTCTTTGCTGTAGGGAGGGTATGTCGCTCCGTTTCACTTCCGTTTGCCACTGCTCGCTCCGCTCTTTGGTTCTGCAGTTGACCAGCAGAGGTAAAAAAGGCTCAGCACAACACCCTCCGCTCCTGTTCACCCTTGCAATTATGTTCAAGAGACGGACAGCCCAATGGCAGTGAAACACCTCACCGTGCTCGTAGGAGTCCACTGAAGGTACGAGGAAGCCCACAAAGGGAAATTTACACTCAAGCAATACAAGGCACACCGGTACAAACACCGTAAATGTCGTTCCTGATCTTGGAGGAAAGGCTGCAATACAGTTTTGGCAGAGAGCCTTGGTGGGTGTCGATGTGAGACTTCACCACCCAGAGTAATGCCTCCTCCTCCAAGCATCAGGTGGCACTGCTGCCGCCCATCCACCTTCCAATGTCACCGTCGCCATGAAGCAGGAGTGATGCCATGTTGAATAACCAAACGTGTCTTAGGGAAAAGAAAAAAAAAATCCGTGTGTGTCACTAAAACAGTATGTGAGGGTGTCGTCAATTTGTGAACTTACAGTACAGCGGCTTTTAATTTATAGCAAACAAGTTATCGGCAACAGAATTGGTCCCGGTGCTGTTTCCCTTGAAGCCGTGGCTCAGTGCAGGAAGAAACGGGCTGGCTGTGAGCTCCTAGCGCCTACATTAGGCTGGAGTTTGTACATAATCATTCATACAGCTATACATTTCACACTAATTCTGTGTGCGCGCGCACCCCCTTTTCCCAAACCACCACGTCCTTGGCCATTTGTGTTTTCTGTTCCCATTCACTATGTAAAGTGTTGCTCCCTTCACCTCTCCGATGCCGTTTCTAGAACTCCGCACGCACGTGACTTTTCACAGCTCCGGTTCACATTGTTCTTAAACCGCTACCCTGTGCAGACACAGAGAGTAAAGAGGACCGTTGGGAGACACGGTGTCGCAGGCTGTGGCAAAACCAGCAGGAGGAATTAAAGCTCGACTGTCTGGGACTTTCTGAAGTCTTGTCCTCGAGCATGAAAATGGAGATTTCAAACACAGTGGACCACAGCCAAGCAACTCACCTGGTGTTCCACACAGGCCCTTTTTTCCAGCTGCCAGTCAAACATCACAGCCACCGACAACTTCCATGTGGTGATGGACCTTCAAAGCAAACACCCAGAAAATTGCACTAATCACTCTTAACATCAACTGTCGGGGGGGGTGTAATGGACGCATGACCGCTTGGGGCTGGGAGCCTTAAAGCAGGTCTGTAGAGGGGCAGTCTGTCCTCAGCGGGGGCCGCTGTTTCTTATTTATTGTAGACGCGTGTTTGCCTGCAGCCACGCTTGACTGAAAAGGCATCCGGCACAGTGACCCTGCGACAGCTTAAGAAAACAGTCAGTGTGGGACTCCCGGCCGCATCACCACACGACACTCCGGGACCCTGGGCATTGTTTTATACGTTCGCTCTACTTACTAATGGGACATCCAGACTGCGTTTGGGGGGGCGGGAAGGGTCTAGAGGAAACCAAGCTGTTTTTGTACAGGACTCACTGTCAGCACAAAGTGTGAACCTTTGCTGCACACTTCCACTGTCCCATGTTTTCAGCGTTTCAATTCTCAAAGTGCAGCGCCCACAACCACGCATCCAGAATAACCACAGCCATGACTCTTCACCTTTGTTCTAATGAGTTGATCTGCTCAATAAAGACTAAAACTCATTCAGTAAAACTGATGTGGTTGTTTCTTTCTATGTCTTTCTTTACAGATGGCCCTTCCTCACACCATATGGCCATTTGCACCCCCAACAGTCTCTGGCCCACCAAGACCCCACGGTGACTAAAAACAGTTACAAGTTTTTAACATTAATATTCACAGTTGTACAGCAATGTTCTTTTAAAAAAAAGCCTCTGGCCATGCCTCTGCTCACAGAGTTAATACATTTTAAGGAGTTAATAACCAGTACATAAGACAATGCAAGATGATGAATGCTGGCAAGTGGAAATTGCACTGAATCCGAGATGAGCGTAATCCAACAGTACCGCCATAAATACCAACTTATATAATTGGGAGGGGGATGTGAAGTTTTTTGACACTGGATTTATGCAGTGCAGAGGCCCTTGGAGTAAACAAAAGTGCATCCTAAACACAGACAGACAAGGCGCTTACATATGAACGCGATTGAAGCTTGGCTGATTTGTTCAGTTCAGCTGCTGTCAAGAGCGCAGATGCAGAATTCCAGCAGCTGCCCACTGAGGTGACAAGAACAGGAAAGCAACAAATTATTCATTCATTCACTCACACAGCAGGTTATTCTTACACTATCAAAGGCTTAACAGCAGAAGTGGAGGGGGGTCTAGAACCATCAACCTTCAGGTTCACCACCAAGTTTAACCACTTCACTAATAGTTGCCCTCCTCCATTTTTACAAACCATTTTATAAATAATTTTTACCTTTGAAAGGAGCTTAAAAATTCACCCGCTGCACTTTACATGTTGAAAAGTTTATTTTATATACAGCTGTTGGCCACCAAGTCAGTGTCTGTCAAAGCAGTACATGGAGTAGAAACATTTTTAAGGTGCAAAACAAATACTTGCCGTTTCCTCCCCACCCCATCACCATAACTATTTATACATTACGTTCACATTTTCCACCATCTCTCCTGTTTGGAGACGTGCGCATTTTCCGGAAGGCAAGGGGGGGGGGGACTGTGTGTCTACTCTGTGTCGGGCACGCCAAGCACAGGAGCAAGACAGAGCTTTGACGCAACATTTTCTTTTAACGCCCTTTGGATCAGAGAAATCGACATCTGTGAGCAGGAGCCATATTGGTGCGGAGCTCCGCACACCACTTGCTCCTCACAACAATCGTCTTGCGTCACCCCTGCTCTTGGCTATTAAAAATAAAATAATAATAATAATAATAATAATAAATGTGGTGGATACCTTCCAGTAAATGGGATTGCCGTGAAACCGCACATACAAGCTGTTCATCCTCAGACTTCAGTGTCAAAAACAGCTACAAGTCTTATACTAAAGCTTTCTACAGGCAGGTTATTGTGAATTTGTGGTTCATATCTATTAAAAATAATTTAAAAAATCTGCAACCAAGATCTGCATAAGAATTTTGAAAACGGTTTCCTGTTATAACTATTAAGAAGTTAGCTGGAACAATGTCCACAGCTGGTCTTGAGAAACGGCAGTGAAGCACTGCCGTACATCAATGCTGGACTTTGACACACGCACGCGCACACACACACACACACACACACACACACACAAAAACTTCACAATTCCAGCTATTTAAATATACACACCTGTTATGTAAAGTACACATGCATTTTTCGATTTTTTTTCCGTCTTTTACTACAGTACTTTCTGTTCCACAGTGTATCGATAGACTCAATGTGCCAAAAACATCCCGGAACTGCGGCACGCAGCTCTACTACAGCACGATTGGCCACGATGACAAAATATTGCCTTTGAACAGCTGTGCAGAGCCCACGCCTGTGTCTGTACTTCTCAAATAGGGCCTGACCAGCCCTTACCTCCCCCTGAACACAACTCCCAAACAGGGGAGACCAGCATGCTGATAATCTAGAATTTGGTTTTGTGGCTCAGCATTAACATTCAGCACCAACCCACCAGCTGATGGCACTCTGTGGTGGGAGTGCTGGTCTCTGGTGCCACTCACCACCGCTGGGTCATAATTTTAGTGGAATGCACTGGTCCAGCAATAAGAAAAAAGCTGTGCACACATCCCTTTGCATCTTCAGAGAGGCCAGATCTACTGGTACTACAAAAGCTTTAAATATCATTATAAATAATCAAAAGGGAAGCCAATATTTACCAAAACATTTACAAATAAATATTCTGTTTTCAAGGTTTAAAAAAAAAAAAAAAAAAAAAAAATGTAATTTGTTTCCTCAGATGTGCTGTTTGGCAGATGAGCAATAAACCCTCCATTCATGAATGTGTTTTCCCTCATGAAGAACATACAATTGACCCTATGGACAGTAAGCAAGAAAAGACCTTTTTCTCTGGCCTTGCGTCACAATGCTGCTATCTGCTTCTCCCTGTCGCTAGCCATCAGCTATGCGACATTGTTTTTTCTTTGACATCCGGATCATTGTTCACACAAATATATATACACACACACAGAAGGTGGGAATGGAGGCCATACATGGGTTTTATGTCCCACTTTTCATCTCCCACTCCTGCAAAGAAAAGGAGAAGCCGTTTTAACCATGGGAATTTTGTATGCGCAGACCAGCAAGACCGTGGTGCGAGGGTCAGCATACCTTAGCCTTCTGAAGGACATGACCACGGATAGGTGGGGCCTTTTGAGACGGCTGCCTCTGCAGTAAAGAGGCGCTGTTGACAGGGAGGGAGCAGGTGTCTGTGTCGCTGGTATCACAGCTTGAAACAGGAGAGTTGTCCACGGTACGCCGAAGCAACACGGGTGACTGCAGTGCGAGACAACAGAACATCACATAGTGGTGTAATGCAGCATGCAGGTGTCATCTGCACTTCAGTGACGGATATTACACTGCAGGGCACCTACATAAAGTACAAAACACAATACATAACACAAAAATTACAGCCCAAATAATCACCTGGGGGCTTGATGTCCCGGACTTGGGTTCAATTGTCAGACCCAGAGTGACGCCACCATTTAATGCCTTCTTTAGGCTCTCCTTGACCTCAGTCAGCTCCAGCTCCAGGTTGACCCTCTCTTCCTCCTTCATCTTGCATTCTTCCTCCACCTTCTTTAGTTTGTCTGCCAGGGAGGCCTGAGAGCGCTTACCTGGCAGGGAGGTTGTGACATGACAACGAGCACCTCTATAACCAGACAAATCATTTAACAGCCTGTTCTTATCATGCTTCATCTCAAGTCATCCTTCATCACGCAGCAGGTAGTGACTGTGGTTTAAGCCTCGTCTCCCTCACCAGTGCTGGCCTCAAGTGCAGCACGCAGGTCTTTCTTCTCCTTCTTTAGCTGGGTCAGCCGGTTGCGAACCTCCTGCTTCTTCTTCATCAGCTCATCCTCTTTGGCCTGCAGTCTCTTGGCATCGGCCTCCACCCGGTTCTTCCCATATTTGTACTGCTCTGCACCTTTAAGTCACAGTTAAATGTGGCACAAAAAGAGGCAGGCAGGAAAGTGAAGGCAGGAAATCATCAGTGTCATCTGCTCAGAATACAAACGTGCATACAGACAGACACAAGGCCACAGCTGTCTCTGAAATGGCCCTGATCATTCTGGGGCATTTCACAGACACCACCTACATTATGAGGAACAAACCAAGTGAATCCTAATCAGAAGTTGCAACAAAATCCAAATATTTTTATATTTGGTAAACTGCTGGTCTTTCTCTAAACACTTTGATGATGTTTGAATTGTGGAGAAGAAAGTGGGCCTGGAGATGAGGTTGGGGCCTTCATGCCACACATCTGCTTCTGAAAGGGCTATAATTTCACATTCCAACATGTTCCACATTTTCTGTGTGGCCACTTTTTCCTAGAAAGCAATTGACGGCAGCGCAAATTGGATAGTGGACCTAGACATCATGTCTGTGCCTTTTCAGCATTATCATTTTTAAAACCAGCAAGTAATTAATCAAAAATAAGAAAATGTATTTATTGCCTTTTTTGAATTCCAAAAAAAGACACCCTAGTACATTCATAGATGTCTTCCAGCAGAAAGCAGCGCTGGCCCTGCTGAGCTCTTACTGGAGTTGTTGCGTTTGACCGGTATGGCTCCATTGACCTTCTTTGGCAGACTCTTCTCCAGCTTCTGCTTGGCCGCTGTCCCGTTCATGGCAGGAGCCTTCTTACCTTTGAGCTGGTGTAGTGGAGAGAGCAGGCAGCATGTGTGTGTGTGTGTGTCAAAGAGTGATTCAGCAGCATCTGAGAATTTTAGTTCACCTACAGGCAATTAATTACTTTCTCTACATTTGAATCAACTCTGCTTCACCAATACTTAGATCCATAACATTAATAGTTAGCTGCGTTGTGAACTGCATTACATTTATTCATTTAGGATAGTTTACTCCAAAGTGATGTACAAATCAAAAGCAAACAAAGTGCATTTCACCAAGAGACATTGATAAAGCCAAACAGGTGACTCTTCAGGTACAGTCACTTAGTCCAAAACCATCATTTTACCATTTACGGCATTCCAGTAGCTGCATACATAATTAGGAAAGCAGCAACTTCTACCAAGCAAAGTCTAAACCTATGTTCTGGACTGTGTGTGAGAGCCTAGGTTCAGAGGCATGTTAACCGAAATCTCTGCAAATCTAGCAGCCAAGCAGACAGCGTGGGATGTGCCTGGTGATGCATATGCTGCTGAGATGTACAAATTCAATAATGATAAGCCTCTGCAATAGGTGTGCCAACGGCCCTGCTCCATGGTACTAGTGCTGCAAAAAATGAATATGGGTTTGTGGTTGGGGGTCTATGCTGACCTCTTTGCATCAGAAAACCACTGCCCACAGGCTGTCACACATACACTTTTATGCATCCAACAGTCACAAATAAAGGAGCAGCATCGGCTTGTGACTGCGATTTGTGATCAGAATCCACCTTCACAAACGTTTATAAAAGACACTGCAAGCAACAGGGTATACTTTGATAGACCCCAAAGATATAAACAGATGTTAACACCACTTGCACCATCGAAGCTGCACACTGGCAAAGTGGTAGCATGTTAGTCACCTGAGGAGCAGCACTGTGTCCAGCTGAAGCACGATTAGTGACAGGGGTGAGCGGAGAGGAAGGGACAGAAGAGGAGGCTTTGGCGGAGCCTGGAGTTTTGTAGTGGCCTGCCGCCTTGGGGGTGTAGTGAGCAGTAAGCTTCGGTGACAAAGAGTTCTCATAAAGGTCCTCGTTCTCATACAGAACCTCCTCCTTGGAGCAGTGGCGCCTGCTAGTGGGGGAGGAGTATGCACCGTCAGGTTCCTTGGATGAAGCAGGCACATTCATACCCGCAGTGGGACAGTAGGAGAAAAAAAGGAGAAATGTGAAGAAGCAGAGGAGTGTTAGAAGCAGAACATGTCAGACAGAAGAAGCTTTGTTAAGAGAGCTGACAGTTATTAGAAAGAGTGTAAGAGACAAGGAGAGACAGCCACATAATCTGGTCATTTTAGGCCATGCCAAATACCAGGATGTGTGAGATGGGAAGAAATTACACTTTCCATCTACCACACCTAATGGGGGTAGGGGTGGGGTCCTTTGAACCTCTGGCACAGATGATCTGAGGCATAACTGTCTGACACTGGTGGCACCAGCTTACCGTGCCATTGATGCAGGGGACATCATCATAGTGCAGTGCCATCCCTGAAGGACAGGCGTACCCGTTGACTGGGTTGTCCAAGTACGGGTTGGGAGACACGGCACGCTTGCTTGTGAAGCTGGATATACAAACAGAGCAGGAGTTTTAATTCATATACAGCGTGTGGTGCAAGCACTTGCAGTTGGTCGGTAGTAAAGTGAGAAACTAAAGACATATGTGCAGTCAACAGTAAGGGACCCACAAGCATCCTTGTAAACTGATCAAGTTTCACAGTACTTTTTGGAGAGAGTTAAGTGTGAAAACAGATCTGACTCATAACAGTATGGGGCACATTTCACTGCATTTCTGGAAGCAATTTCTCCAAGTCAATAAGCACACAGCTGTGGAAAAGGGTTTCACCAAGTAGGAACTAAACCAACTACCTCTTTTTATGTGGGCTCTCTATCACCATGTAGCACACCCTCCCTTCTGGCTAGCCTGTCCAAGTCCACAAGCGCATTAACAAACTCAAGTGGCCTGGTTGCTATCATAAACAAGTTTGATTTACATTACCTCCTCATACATGTGACAAAAGTACTCTGCATGCCTTCTTCGGTCAATAAAAGACTCGCTGGCAGCAAAAAACTCACTGTGTTTATTGCCATCTGCTTCTACTGTGACCTTTAGCCTTCATGTCAAATAACTAAGGATCTAAATACATATTCTCTCAAATGGAAAAGATTGAAACACATGCACTCCCACATGCAGAGAAAATGCCAATTCAAATTTGAATTTTCTTTAAAGTTAAAAAAGTTAAACAGATGTGAAACTGGTTTAAAAACTAAAACAGCACAACACTAGGAACTCACCAGAAGGACTGCTTGGCCAGCTGGATGACATTGGCAGTGGTCTCCACATCAATGTAGTCATAGTGTAGTGCAGCAGGATCTGTTGTGGAGCCGGTCTCCGCTAGGAGGACCCCCAGCCAGCGACCCATGTTCTCAGAAGACGAGGCCTTAGGAATGAAACCAAAAAGGGAGAGACAGGAATGAGAATAGAGAAAGAAATGTCATGTTATTGACAGTTTAAGAGTAGAGGGACAAAAACATTTGTAAACAAGTGTAAATGTTAAAAAAATAAATAAGTGGTTAGGCAGAGGATGAAAGCAAAAGGGGAAAATGGGGGAGGGCAAGAACAACAAACAAAAGGGAAAAAACTCAAGCAAAAGAAGAAATGGGGAGATGGAGACACCCCCACAAACACACACACACACACACACACACACACACACACACACACACACACACACACACACACACACAAATAATTGACAAAGCTTAGCCATAATGTACTGCAATATGATGCCAGGAGAAAAGGCCTTATTGACATGAGCTGTCCCAGAGGAGGACATCTGTCTCACAGCAGAGACCACTGGCGGCAGCGCATGCCAAAATCCACTATTATCATAATACTGTAAATGGGAAAGACTCCAAGAGAAAGCAGCTACGGGCCACTTCCCAGTGTCTGACGCAAGGCATGGCTTCTGCACATTCTGGAGAAAACAGTATCAAGACATGCAAGAGGCAGCCAGAGAAATAATACAAATCACTCCCCAATGTCAACAAAATTGTCCTTAAAACATCACAAAAATGTAATTTTTTTTTGCCCCCAGCAAATTTAAATATGCAGCACTCTTGTGTTCTGGCTTCTAGTAGAGACAGATGCCTATTGCTTTGGGCTTAGGGAAGGGGATAGGTACCTCAAGAACAGCCACCTCCTGGCCATTGCGTAGCAGACGGAAGGCAAATGGATGTTTGGAGTCAAGCCCTGGGATGACTTCGCAGCCCCGCAGGGGCAGGGAAGCCATGTGGGTCTTCAGATCCACCCGGTCCTTGTGCAACAGAAGCTGGCTGTCCTTCAGGCGGCACCAGCGTTCCCGCCAGCGGTTATTAGACAGCACATTTAGGTAACCTGTCAGACCCCAAGGAACCACAGGGAACAACAGAACCAGTCTGTTTACCACAGAGTCCAATCCCAAGAGGCCTTGTCAACTGTATTACACAGCTTAGCATAGTGAAACTGTTACAATACTGCATAACAAATTCACTCAGAAATAAACTGAAAAATAAAAATAAGGGCTCAATTCAAAGTTTTCCAATATCTCACATTTGGACTTTTTCCCCTAAAACAAAGAAACAATATTTTGTTTGATCCTGAGAAAACTTTTCTATTGCAAAATGTTTCCTTCAAAATACATCCAAAATCTCTTATGAATTCACATAAATATTCATACAGGTATAAATGCAACCTGCTTTTTACCTTGCAGGCTGACAGATGGCAGTAAAGTCCACACAAAGAGAACAATGTGAAATTATGGTAACATATTTCACATACTAACATCTTGTTTGTGACGGCTGGTCACAAGCATTATTAACATGAGGAATAAATTACCATGGACATGAAAGTGGAAATAAAGTTGTAAAAGAACAAATATTGCACACATACAATGAATTGGTCAAGAGTCAAGACCAGTTTAAGAAGATTTTTCCTCGGATTAGTTAAACAGATGAAACAAGAAAATGTCTTATTTTAATTATTTAATTTTTGCCCTTAGATGGAAGGTTTTAAAGAATTTTTCTTGCAAATAATTTGAGGATTATTTGCATTAAATTTTCACCCATTTTGATTTAGGGGTAAAGGTACTTTTGAAGTTATGGAAAAATGGTTATTGTCCTAACTGCATCTGTAAGAATTAGTGTGTAGCAGCAATACTATGTTTTAAGTTCCTCTCCCCATTTCCTACCACATGTGGGAACATCTTCCTCCGCTGAGGATGTTTGCTCATCCGTGGATGGCTTCTTCTTCCCCAGGCCAATGATTTTTGTGATCTTCTTGCCAGCCACCTTACTGACAGTACCCTTCTGCTCCGACTTGGTATTCTTCTTTCCTTTACCTGAGGCTAAAAATATGGGGCAAACATCACTCACACACACCTCTCTAGGCATTTACAACCATTATTACCACTGGATGAACCTGTATAGCACTGGCATTTCCAGGATTCTTCTTAACACTGAAATGGTTGTGGTAAATTGTGTATCAGGAAGAGAAAACAAACAAAAAGTACGACATAAGAACTCTAGCACCATAAGAACATACTTAACATACATAAGAACAACTAGCACCTAAACCAGTGCTGAAATTGGACTTTGTGACTACAGCCACATTCATAAAGGGGCATCCCAAAAGGCCAAAGCTGAACCTAAACTTGTGAGTTGAGCATGGATTTGCACATTGTCTAAGCACTGTGTGGGCCATGTGGTAAAGTCATACTTGACGCAGGCGCTCAGCCAGGTGGGCAAATAAGTGGCCTTACGGAGCACTTCTAGCAATGGGGTCCAGCTCCTTGGTTCCACGCTATGAGAAAATGAGACCGTCTGTCGGCACCAAGGTGTGGCTTCTCCCTTATATATCACAAGTGCCTTCCAGAATCCAAAGACCCAGCAAAAGGACAGACAAAAGCCCGGCGCCTCACCCTACCATTGCTTCCCCCATTAACAAGCCAATGTGACCACTCTTATGCTCTCCTGCCGCCCAGCTTTACACAAGAACCCAGACGCACACATGTAGAAATGCTTAACTTCTAAAAGAGGTTTATTTTTTCGAAAGGGAAAATCTACGATCTCACTAATTTAATTCCGTCGATTCGGTACAGTTACCAGCAGTGGAAAGAATGTGTGTGGATAATCAGAGTGTGATCCCATCAAAGAGGGTGAACAGTAAGCGCACACGTGTACACATCTGTCCTGAAGTAGCTAAGCCTCATTTACTCTGTGGCGCATCGGACAAAGGTGTGCACGTGCGCACAACTCCCGCTGCAGGTTAATCCCTGATAAAAGGAGCTGATAGCCATGCTTAGAGAAGCCATAAAGAAACACCATGCCTATTTTCTAAGCAGAGAGGAACTCAAACTGATCTGCTCTTTTCCTAAAGGAAGCAGATGCCCTTAGAAAGTTTGTACTGCTTAGCTTATAAACAGCAATTCAACAACTTCTTAAAATTATTTCTCAATACAAAAACAGTGCAGAAATAAGAATGGTGGGGAATAAATATTTCAAGAAATTGCTGTAACAGCTGCATAACAATAGTTTAGGACTACAGTTAATAAAGGTTAAAATGGTACTGATATGCTGATGTCAAAAAATACAAAATTTAACTAATAAATGCACTCTTTTTTTCCCCAGACAAAAAGACTAAGTACTGTTTACCTTATTGATTTTAAAAAAAATCCAGTGCTGATTTAAGTAACACAGCTACTTTTGAAACAAATAAAATATTGAAATAAACTGCTCATAAAATACTTTACATCTTTCCTGGAGCTGTTCATATATCAAGATCTTTGTAGGTTTTGTGCAGTGATTTTCCTTTGTTAAAGATATACTACATCTGTCTGAATACTCCAAACAACTGGTCCAGATGATCTTCTGTTTGACCCCAGCAGCTTCAACATTTTGTCCTGTAAGTATAATGTGTGACCCTACTTTAGAAATGAACAAGTTTCAAAACATTCTGGGTTCTGAAACAACAGAATCGGCTACAGAACAGAAGCCATCAATCAGAAAGGGATGCGCTGCTGTTTATTTTGCAACTGCCACAGGCCTAAAGTTTACTGCAGTTGTGAAATGTTCCTCAGACAGGCTGGAGGCACAAAGCGGGTCGTCCCAGTGAGCACAAGGACAACTCCAAATTCCTGAACACTGACAACAGTGCTTCCAGCCCAGCAAATTAAACCCTAATCCCTGAGCAGGACCGCCCAATAGACGGATAAATTGTAAAGTGATCCCTGGAGGGTTTCACTAACAGCATACATTGACGCGCCTTTGTTTCACTTTGGCACTTTTTCAACCTCAAATAAATAATTATCCTAGCATAAATCCAAATCCTCCATTAGTCAGATCGTAGTCTCTCCACAAGCCCACAGCACCCCAGTGCTCTCATCAGGCACAGGAGCAGAAGCTGCTCTTCTGGCTCCATTATTTAGAGACATCCTCACACAAAAAGCATAGGTACTTGTAGTTTGTTTTACAGCAACATAGAGTAATGAGTCAAAAAGACCTCAAATTTATCACTAAGTTGTTCAATTAATGTTTTTTTTTTTTCACAAGACAAGCAGTTTCAGGACTTGTTACATGCAATTCATTTTAAGAGATTAATGACTTCTCAAAGATTATTAAACGGCACCAACAATCATCACTCGGAACACAAAGCAGCCAAAGCATCATGATTCTCACTAATGTTTTTGGTACAGGAGACAACCGTTGCTGTGCCCAATGTTCCCTACCCCAAAATCCTCCTTTAGTGTCATGTTTTTCCATGTTAGTCCAGGTTTTTACCTTGGTCCTTGACATCTGAGGCCACATTCTCGAGGTTCCACTCACCATCCGAGCTCGGCCTGTCACAGGACAGCTTCTGAAAAAGTCAGCAAACCACAGTTAATCCCACCACTTACATCAGATGAGTGCTGCAGCAGCTTCTAGAAACACCAGCAGAAAAGCTGTAAACAAACAGGCTTATGTGCAGTAGAACATGGTAGCTCCAGAAGAAAGCATATGTTGTCAGGGTGTCATTACACCTGTTTACTCTTTACATCCAAATGCAGTTTTCACTGCATTAATCTGCAAATGATGTATACAATACTATGTTAACTGTGGTATGATATATAGCTTGTCTATCAGCTAATTTGCTCCCATTTGGTTTGGCAAAAGAAAAAATGTGAAAAAAGTCATACTAATACAATTGCACATTATTACAGGATGCAGGAATTTATAGCAAACTCAAAAGCTACCTTCTCCAGTTCAGATTTGTGGACCGGAGAGCCAGACCCCACGCCATCTGAATCGGTGGCCCCAGTGCCATTGCTGCAGACTTCCTTCATGACCTGCAATAGCAAAGTCCATCACTCAGAGAGGCTTCTTGTGCTTTGATAAGTGAGCAAGTACAACCTAATGCTGGTCAAGCAGTCTTTAGAGAATCCACTCCAGACTTGGTCCACCTCTTAAGCCATTGTTTTGGCTCACAGTCTTAAGTCAACAGCGCCACAATAAACATCAGTTGGGTCACGGCCAGCAGACTTCACAGTCTGACCAACGAGCCATGCGGGATGTATGCAAGCAGCAAGCGGGTGTGGCTGCAGGCCACTCCACACAGCATCAATGGCACTTCTGCAGCAGAGATGCAGTTATGTGGGATATGAGCACTAGAGCTTCGAGTAAGCATAGCTACTGGTAATTGAGACCAAAAGGGAGGACACGAGGGACATTGAGTTGAGGACATGAGGGGTGACACAGGGACACATGTCCCAGCCACCCCCACTCTCAAATAAACCCAAACCAAACTAATAGAGGTCGTCTCGGTGTCACCGCGGACCACAGTCCAACAGTTTTGGCTTTCACTGCACCTAATAGGCCTTGCAAGAAAATGACAGTGTGGCTGTGTGGCTTGGCTACCATGATGGCTGGTTTTGGTATGAACCGGAGATCAGCAAGGTTGTGGATTCGGCCTCATTCACATGCAATGACTTGCTCTCCCTTCCATGACTATCTTGTCTCTACTAAAGGTAATTTGCTAAGTTTGACGTATTTAGCAAGTAAAATTGGGAAAGAGAGGCAAAAGAACATGACTTAAAAATTCAGGCAGCATGAGGTGCAGAACTGTTTCGGCTTTCAACAGCACGGTTTTAACCTGTGTTGTTTCAACAAATGTCTTGCTGTATAAGTGAGAACAATTGTATGGAAGACAGTACAAGTCCATCTATATATAAGCACCTAACAACCCAAACAACACAATATAAATAATGTAATAAAACTTCAAGTCTTGCTTTAGAATACATTTGTGCCAGAAGCAGAATAACCTGATATTCTGCAAAGCACAGCTGGACACTGCTGAAGCATTTATATGCTTAATTTCATGTAGAAATTCACACCTTAATGTAAACTAATTTTAAGCTCACCTGGGTACCATTTGTGCAGAAAAAAATAAGCTGTAATAAGAAGGGAGTTTCCATCCTTGAGCTGACTGTTGTGAAAAAGTCTCTGCAAGCAATCTTTTCCAACCAATAGTGTGCATTTCTCACCTCAGGCTTAAATTAAAATATTACTATCTGGATAAAGTCATTTTTGCTGACAGGTGTCAAGACATTGAATCCTGCAGAATGGGACTTAAAGCTTTAGCATGGACATGAAAGCTTTGTTATATGAATTAAAATGAAATGACAGTTAAAGACACATCAACAGCAAATACACATAACACCTCAGCACAAAGGACATGGAGCATCTGAGACAATTGGCGACAGCAGCAGCATCTGCTAAGCAGCAAAGACACAGTGACCTGTCCAGCACAAGCGATACAGCCCACAACAAATAGTCCACTTGGCACAGGAAGCAGAACAGAGACAGGCCAGCATCTCTGTGGTCTCACCAAGCCAGGATAGTGAGCCTGGGGAAGCTGACCCACCAAGAGCAAGGGGTAGGAGAAGGAATAGGATGAGAATGAAGAGGAAGCACCAGTCCTGTATAGAGGAAGGAAGGCCTGCCTGGCTGAGCGAAGGCAGCAAAGGCACAGGACCAGAGGTGGGGAAACACAGAGGAAGAAACAAAGTTTGCAGAAAAAAAAAACAAAAAAACAAAAAAAAAAACAGAAGTATCAGTAATAGCAGAGGAAGAAACACAGAACAGAACAAGAGCGAATCAAAGAAAACACCTACTGCATTTCAAAGCTAATGCTCTTTCAACATGGCTCTAGATAAGTCAAACATCTTATAAATAATAATGACCCTTCAAACAATCACTGAGAACTTTTGAGGGAATACTGCCATCTCCAACATAATTTTTACCCCTCTGATACAAAGTCCTTTGGATGCATCACATTCACAGAGGTGACCTCTTTCTCTCTCCAACACACATTAATCCAAAGGGAACCCTGCACTTGAAATGCTATTTTGCCAACAGCAGTACTGCTTTCAGCAGTACACATCCATGTCTGCTCCTGCTTTTTTACATACAAGAGCAGCCTTCAAGGAAGCTCTCCACCTCAGGCCCCAAACAAGAGTGGAGATGGAAAAATAAGTTTCTCACAACCATAGTAACCGCATGCAAACACACTAATCTTTTGGCCCAGTGATGCACTGAAAGGGCCCGAGGCCTTGCGGTATCTGGAGCATGTGAGAAAACGTATCTGTGCTCTACGTTTAATAGTATGCTGGAAACACATGTGCTGTAAATCCTGCCTAGGAAAATGAGAGCCAGCCCAGCTGTAACTGGGTACCCTGATTGCAAGTGTCTTTGTATATGAGCAAGGGGGGTGGGTACCCTTCCTTGGAGAAGCATGTGTTTATCCTTCACCATCATTTATTGTTTCAGTATGTTCTTCATATGAAAACACCTGACTAAATATCATTTCCCCCCCACCCTTGACAATTGTGACTGTTGTGGTGTGCCTTTTTTTTTTTTTATTTTACTTTTTTAACTCACATTCTCTACTTTGTATATTTGTGTAGCCTGTTTTTTTGCATGTATTGCAAATGTGCCCATGCAAACTTCTCTGCTGTAAATCAATAAATAATTTAATTGTTGTATGGAGCAAGCAATGGAATTGGCAAACATGCCAAATTTTTTTCTACAATGGCCCTCTTTAAACTGGGGTCTTAAAAAAGCAAACATGGCTGAAGGCCTTTCCTCCAGATGGCTGTGTGAGGAGACATCGAGGGACTGTGTATTTATCAAAGCCCCATTTACACTGCAATGCTTATTACAGGGTGGTGCTCATCCAAACAGCATTCAAAAGCTTTAGCATCTGTAGCCTCAAGAATTTACCAAAGCTTGGGGGGGGGGGGCACTTTGCAAAGGACACGACTTACATTTCTAGGGATGTTACATAGGAAAAACGAAGGTCTCCAATGATAGTTCAGCTGTATCCTTTGAATTTTAATCTCATTACTAGCCCATATTTGAACAGTTCAATACCAGACACTTCAGTAAGAGTTCCCTGTTAAAAACCAAGACTGTGATTCAAGACAGTAGACATGATACAACTAAACACCTGCTCTCAGTGTCTCAGCTGTGACAGACACCAAAAGGCAATGACTGCATGAAAAATTTAGTTCTTACATAAGCTTTCACCAGAAAAAAACCACTAAAAGACAAGTCTTTCAGCCCCTGCCAAACAGCTAAACAATTTATCAAACGTGTGTTGTGCAACTGTGGCCAAAACACAGTTTCCCCATTGTGTAATGATGACATCCTAATGGCATAACTAATGCAACCAGAGCAATGCCAGTGCATTTGGAGTGGTACCTTCAGCCACTCCTCAGCCTGCTCCTTGCTCTGCACGGCCAGTACAAGTGCGTCTGCCCCCTGGTGGACAATCTTCAGCTCGTGTCTCTTCTTCTTGCCGTCTTTGGGTACATGTGTAATGCTGCAGTCAGAGAGCAGCAGGTCCATCTGGGGAGTCTGGTCCTTGGATGACTTGTAACACTACCAACAAGAGGACACAGCATTATTATGAAGAGCAGGAAATGTATCCCGTTAACTTCCTGTCACGTTCTGTGTATTTTTACCAGCAGTCTATTGTCTTTGATGACACACAGCAGTTTGGCCCACTGTCCAAAGCGCTTCTTTCGCAGCAGGAAAGCACAGATGCGAGCATCCTTCACCAGGTCCATGGAGGCTTCCTCTGACGGCCACTGATGCCTCATCTTCTGCCCTTTACCATCCTCCTCTTCCTCATCATACGATTCATAGGAGCTGCTCATGGCATCAGAGTCATAGTCTGAGGGCAGAAGGGGGTATAGTGGTTAGAGCTGCTACCTTCCACTCAAAGGACCCAGGTTGGACTGCCACCACACTCTGCAGTACCCTTAAACAAGGTTGCCTTGAAGTGGTCCATTAAAAATTACCCTGATATACATGAGTAAATGTAAGCTGATTTGGAGAAAAGTTTAAATAAGCTAATGTAAACACTTTTATACACAAGGTAGAAGCTGTGCATTGTTGGGGGGCATGCCAGGTTCAATTGAGCAGCAGTGGAATACTCACGTGATGTGATATATTCTGGAGCTTTTCCAGGACTCAGTGGGACAGCCTCCTCATAGTACCCCTCAGGCAGTGAACAGCTAGGTAGGGGGGGTGGTCCATTGTCTGGAGGCTGGAGAAGCAAACCAGATTAATGTTAAAAGTACAAAAGATCCAATCCAACAGAACAGTAAGAGGAGGCAGTATTTATGTTATGTATTCCTTACAAAAATGACTTTGGAGCTGACCGCAAGGTTACCCAGTTGTGTTCTAAGGGTGGCGGTGCTCTTGTACCACCCTATTCTCCCATGTGACTGCTACTCTAAATTATGCAAGCTTCTTGGGGTGGGGAGGGGGGGGATGGATGGATCATCTGCCAAGCAAATTAATAATGAAAAAGTCACTGTGGTAGTAAATTAACAACATAAAGGTACATGCAACATATTGCAAATATTTCTGTGACACTGCGCTTGGAGGGTTGGGTGGACAAACCCAGTTGCCTCAATGGAACAGCTGATCTCATCTGGGGAACATTAAGGAAGTTTGTTGCTGCAAGACATACAATAATCAGTCTAACAGCACTGCACCAATTTGTTTGCTAAGAAGCCTGGCTGTGATTAGATCAAAAAGCTAACCAGGTCCCAGAAACTAGCAACAGTCTCTCGGTTCAAGGGCTGCATGTTTCAGCTTAAGAAAGTCGAAAGCCGGCGAGGTGACTTGCACGGAAAAACAAAAGTTAAAAAAAAAAAATTTAAAAATAAAGTTTAAAAAAAAAAAAAAAAAACTGTTTCTTGACTCATTGCTGTTTACTGCAGTGCACAACCAAGCCACTGTACTCAACCAAATAAACAAACTGTCTTCAGTCATTTGGCTTGTGCTGAATGATGTCTGTCCTCTAGGCTCCTAAAACAACAGAATCGTAACAATTAAAACCAAAATTAAAAAACCCACACATATGGTAATGAGTGTCTTCTACTGGACACCATGGAGCACATGTCATCGTTCACAAAAATGATTTAAAGATAAACAGACTCATGTGGAACAGTACTTTGGATTTCTCTGAATTTAATAAGGTTTCACACTTTGTGACCAAACACACCTGTGGGTTTCATTTTCACACTTTTGGTCATTCTTTATTTTACCATCTTAGTCCAAAGAGCTACAGTTTGGCAGCTATTGCAGAGACCTTTGGAATATTAAAAAGGTCCTTTTGCGCCACAGGAGTTCCTCAACTTTGTATTCTATTAAGTCTTCATTATGAACTGGGCAGACTCATGTCATTTTTCTCCCCCATTGGTGGGAGAGAATACAGAATCCCCACACAGCAGGAGGATCAAAACTGTGGATGTGTCACTGTTACTGTGGCAACAGGACAGGGTCATGATTCATAAAGCAAAAGAATCTTGATTTCAAATACAGAAATTGTTTACGTATTCATTTAATATTTCCTTTGCTGCAGCACATTCAAAACAAGAACAACTCTCCACTGCCTTACTACAACTGTGAAAAACAAAAAAATGTTAAACTGCATCATAAGCTCTGATTTTACACAGTGGAGGTAAACTACTGAAATAAGACATGACAGAAAAAAAGGCTGAAGTTGTTCAGATGGCCTGGTTCCTCCATAGGATGTAGAGAGTCAAGCACCAAACACAGATGAAGGAGGGACCTAGTCTAAGAGAGCTAAAGAAAAAGACCCTGATGACAGACATGGCTGTGGGCTCTTGGCAAACAAACCCCAATTACCCAATGTTTCTACACCGGCCTCCTCACCCTGCCAAGGTTTCCACAAGCAGCATCATTAAACTGCCCTCCCCCACCGCTGCTTCCACAATTCGAGAATCGACCCAAGATTCTTATCACATTTCCTTTGGGAGCAACAGTGCTTTTGTGAACTAAATATTGGCGAGGTCATCGAAGCACTGCGTGCCCTCCCCTAAGCAGAGCACACAGGCAGCAAGGGCCCCTGTTGACAGCTAGACAATGGGCCTGGCCCCTACTCGGCACCAACATTTTGCTTGCTCACCCAGCCTGTTTATGTTGGAGTGCTACAGCAGCTCCACATTATCAGTGCAGCTCACTTCCCTCCCAGAACATAAGCTCCAAAAACAAGAACAACCAAATAGTGTTTTTATGGGTCCAGAAAACTGGTAGTTTATTAAGTACCACAGCTTCTCTGGCCACAACACATCTATTGTACTGCACATTAATACTTGACAGGACGTCTCATATTTAAGCATGCACTTCTCTCCAGGAAATTCACACTGCTGCATTAACAGCTTCTTTGAGCCTCAACTCTGCTGTCTCAAAAGAAATGGAGCTTCTCAAGGACTGTCCATGTTTGGTTTCCCAGCACCCTCAGCACTGCTGGGTCCTCCCCCCAGTATCTTCATGCCCTACCTCCATGTAAATGTGTTAGCAATTATATGGGTTATGGTAGTGGGGGGTGTGGCAAGACAGATGCTAACAATTCCCAGCAGCCTTTGACCCCCTCTGTCCTCCCCTCCCCTTCCCAGAGACTGACACAGAGCAGCTGCTGCTTCGGCAACAAGCAGCACAATGAGCATTTCTCAAATCTCTAGCATGAGGGCCTCCTTCCTCTACAAATTCTGCAGTTCATCGTGACACCACAAAGTGGCGATGAAGTTATAAAAAATAATAATAAAATACAGTGTTGAGATGTTGAACTATATTTCACAGCCATTATCTTGATCTGGCACAGCAAACAGGCTCCCTGATAAATAACAACAGATGGAAATTAATCTGACAGGTCTTTTTAAACATTTTCAATGTGTAGATTGACAGCAACCATAGGGCCTTTCATGCAATCACACTGGTGGACACTTAGCAGCAAGCATGTGGTCTAAGAGAAGGTAAAGTCTTAGTCAAATGCTGAGCTTCAGTCTAGAACTAGATTAAGAAAACCAGCAAAAAGATGTCAAGCCTATAAAGATGACCCCCTTTCAGTCATTCTGAGTGAAACTACATAGTGCATTCAGATGAGCCAGGTATTCGGATGGAACTCAATTGCTGCTTTTCTGTCCAAAGCAAATGGCACCTGCTGGTAAATATATACCTTCTTGCTATCCTTCTAAAGTCCCTTGACTTACAAGGCTTGGTGAGGAATGGCATCAAAGTACCTGTAACACTTAACCTATGGCAAGTTCTTTTAAGAGGCAATGACCCTACTTTCTGATAATGCAAGTATGACAGCACCCCCCACAATGACTCGATTTGTACCACCTCATTTACTGTAGGTGTTCATTCAGCGTACAACTCAAGAGTAAATATAAGTGCTTTTCACTATAGATGAAAAACTACTGATGCAGTAATGAGCATTGAAGCAAAGTTCTTGTCTCCAATAGCATTGTTTTCACCACATTACATAAGTGTACGTACACCCCCCCCACACACACACGCAAAATGCAGCTAATTCTACACTAGGGATAAAACACATACTACAGACTTGATTTTGGACCACCTTGAGAATGGGATCAACTAGCAGCTACAGGTTGCAGATCATACATTTTATAGCCATGCTGCATTTGTAATTTAGCACTCAGTTGCACTTTCAACATTAACTATTAAATATATCCCCAACTGTATCAGTCCATCTCAAGATGGGCAAAAAAAAAAAAAAAAAAAAAAAAGCCTTATAAACTAACAACTCTTCTTCTTTCAGCCGCTCCCGTTAGGGGTCGCCACAGCAGATCAATTGTTTCCACTTCTTTCTGTCCTCTGCATCTTTTTCCATCACTTATAAACTAACAAGTACAGAACCAGAACTGAAATTCCACTCCTCAGCAGTGAACCATTTCTAGTATCCTGGTAAATCAGATTAGAATGCCTCTAGAAACCAAGCACACACAAGGAGGAATATGTCATGAAAGTGATAATAGTGGGCATGGGAGCTATTTGGTTTAACACTGCATGCCATGACACCAGTTCATACCAATGTTTTCTTCATCGTTAGTCCTCAATGACAAGACAAAACTAAACTCAGGTAGCAGATTATGAAGGCCACTTACATAGGCACCAAGTGTAAAAATATCTAAAGCTGGTGCCACTGCCACACCTCAAAGGCTTTGTGCAATGTTCCCTATAATTTCCAAGAGGTTGTATGCACAATACACAAGTTTTGCTCAAGATGTTTACCTGTAGCTACACTATGGATAGTGTGATGAAGTTAAATACATGAAGAGTGCAAAAAGGAAAGCCAATGGTAAGAGCAAGACCAAAATAAAAATGGTGTATACTTCACTAGTGGCAACCATGCTTACTAGCAGCCTGTCTTATGTAAAACTTTTGACAGCTGACTGTATATAAAGCAAGATATTCCAATGTTTTGCATTGTGCAAGCCATTAGTAAATTATGAGTATGTGCAGAAACACGTGGCTTGGAGGAAGCACTGAGCATGAGAACAGGTAGCATAGTTACTAAGGCTGTATTCCCTAGCTCTTATGCAAAAATTCTTGAAAACATGGGCTATTGTGGGATGAGTTGTTTTCAATATCCTGTCCAGTTCCTCCTATACATATTTCAATAGTTATATTCAAACTTTTGTCAGGTGCTGCAAGTGTAACTGAAACATCGCATCTTATGCAAGCTGCTGCGATAAAAATATTTTAGCATTCCATCAAGCACTTCACTGCAAGATGAACAGGAAAGAGACAGCATGATTTACTCCACTGTCTGAAGGAATCAACATTAACCAAAGTAACCAAACAAAACAAGGGCTGATGGAAACCAAAGGGAGTGCTTCTCAGTCTGTTTGGCTACATAGGTCTAGAGTAGAGGTTACAAATCCAACTAGCCATAGTGATGAAGCAAATAGACTTCTAACAAAAAAGACTGCAGGTGGATATTCTAAGGTGCTGCAGGAAAACATAACATGGTTTATAAATGGGAGAAACTATAAGCCATTTAAATTATTTTCAGGAAGAAAGTGTTAGCTAAGCATTAGCAAGTAAACACAATAGTCATATCTCCCTGGAAAAGACATTCTCTCAATCATTGCCATGGTCAATTGTTGCAATGTTCTGCATTCAAACTGTGGAAGAATTCCAAGAGGACTAGAAAGGGTTTTCAGTCTCCTTTCGACATCTTGGGATGGTTCTCCTCCCATCTGGCATAAGTGGAGCAATGCTATGACCACAGCATTGTGTCCCTATAGTCAAATCAAATGCCACTTTATCATTGGATTTCCTTCAATAAACACAGTTTTATTGTTATTATAGCAACTGGCAAAATAGTTCACATATGACATCTTGCTTCTAATTTAAAAATGTGTTTCTCTTCCTTTGTTTGTGGCACAATCCAGATTAAGTCATTACATTTTCTCTGTTAGTTAAACTGTAAATCTTAGAGGAACTGCACAGTTTGACCTCCAGAGCAAATATAGGCGAGAGCCTCCTGCATAAGACTGTGCACTGCATGCATATGGAAAATTAATAAGCATTAACAACCAATTCTATTTCCAGATATAAGTGGAATGACATTTTTCAAGGCAATGAAGTCACCAAAGACCAAGGTCAAACTGAGCATGCAGTGTGGAACAGTCATCTAATAAAACTGCTATGGCAAGATTTCCTTTCAGCTGACCCTCCCTCAGGCTGTTGCAACGAAGTCGAACAACCTGAAAGGCAGATGGAGTGCTAGAGCTGCAACAGTTGGTCTGACAGGGAACAGGAGAAACCCTCATCTCCCACACAGTCTTTCGGAGGCAGGGATCAGTCTGACTCGTTTATCTGCCCTGGGGGGTTGTCCAGCCTGGGTAACGGGGGAGGGGAGGAAATGAAACACAAATAGAGTTTGTCTGAGTCACAGTCCTCCTTCTTAGGAGTCAGTTAGTCAGCAGAGTCTGGATAGGCGGGGGTGCTGGAGGTTGGGCAGGCATTGAGGGGGGCGTAAACCTGCCAACATCAACACAGATGGAACTCATTTGAGTCGCCACAGAGCCTGGCCTCTGAGTCCTCCAAAAGCACCGGTGTAGCTCAGCACAAAGGTTAGTGGGAGGAATGACGTGAATGCTGAGTGATATGGAAGCCATGCTGTGACAACCTACATCTGGGTCTGAACTCAACGACCAAGTTATCCTCCATCACTAGAAGTAAAACAGCCTCTCAATTTTTCTATTTTACACAGGTAGCAAATGCAAACCTCTCATGACACTCATCATCTCAAACACAGTACAAAACCCACTTATTATTACTGTTTGTGCCATCTCTCAAAAGAGAACTCCTCTTATAATCTCTTGTTTTAACATAAACACAAGGGTCTCCAAGGGAACAAACAATTAACATCTGACAATAACATTCATTCTGGTTTGCATAAAAAAAAAAAAAAAAAAAAAAAAAAAAACTGACAATTGTAAGCTCCTCAGCTCTATTGCAAGAATTTTCTAGGAAACTAAAGTGACTTTGGAGCAAAACATAAAAAACAATATTTTAAGAAAACCTGATCTGATGAGATGTTTCGTGGGTGTGTCATACATTTTATGGGGAATCACTTTGAAATGCATCATAAATGGTATTCGTGAGTTTTTCTCATGCTGATGAAAATCACGGATGCCTGTGCAGATGCATAAACAGCTCATTGCATGTAAGATACACAAGTAAAAAGGTAATGGTTTAACAAATAATCAAAGGGATTATAATTGATGGATTAAATAAAGGGATTCATCCACATTAAGAGTTTGACAAAGTTCCTTGACAGTAAACAAAGTTTTTCCTTTGCTTGCTGGCAGTTCCCCAGGGAACAGACCTGCCATGTAATGACTGGTAATTGCAGCATCCTCAAGCGTTCCGGGAAAGGCTGCAAGGATGCCCTGCATGTTTCCAATCAGAGGAGACTGAACTCCAACAGGAGCAACGCCTGCACCCATGGTTGGGCAAAGAGACCACGCAAACTCGAAACAATGCCAAAACACTCTGTACAGACGCAACAACTCACGCAGAGTTTCGGGAAAGCGGTAGGAAAACATCCACACAGTTGCTTCCAACACCTTGCTTAATGTCAGGCAAGAGTGACCGAAACCATGTCACGAAATTACGATCACAACCATGCTTTCTGTACCTGACATGTAACATTTTGCATTTACAATTCATGTGCATTATTAAAACACATCTTTCCAGATGGCTGCCATCAACTTGGCAGAACAGAAAGTAACCAAGAACACAAGTCTCAGAAATTAATATGACAATGGGGACAGAAAATATTGGAGTTGGTGCATTTAATGTCCCACATACTTGGACCTTGAGAGACAGAGCTTACATAAAACCAAGGTAATGGTGCACATGATGTCAATGTTGTGGTCTGATTAACCTGTGTTATACTCCATGCCAGGAAATGTAACATTATGAAAGATGAAATGTCAAATGGTGCAGTTTGTACAATGCACAATGGTGTGATGCTGCACAGTTTATAAAGGTACATGAAGGAACGTGCCAGAAGCTTACCAGCCAGGGATGTGGGATCTCTGGCAAGGGCATCTGTGGTGGTGCAGGGACGCTGCTGTGGATTTCAGCCTTAAAGATGGGCTCTAGGAGGAGGAGGGGAGAGAATGTAAATGTCAAGATAGGGGAAGCTGAAGGCTGTTCCTGGGAGCTCACTGTCTGTGACTAAAGACAAGTGGATGGCATGGAGCTCTGTGGTTGTGCATAATGATGTGTCTGTGGGCTGTTCCCAGGTTATTGAGGACACAGGTGCAACTTGACTGAGCTTTCTAGTATTCCTAAACTCTAATCCTAAACTCATGAATGTCCTGTACAAATTATCTAAACTTGATCAAAGTATCATGTACTTGAAAGACAGAATACAATGGCAGCTTGCACTGAGACAAGAGTTGGGCATGGGACTTGTGTGCACATGACCAGCAGGGAGGCAGAGCCCACCTTTGGCAGCCAACATCCTATGCAAGATATTGGAGATGTGCAGCTTCTTCTCCCGCACGGCTGCACTCAGGTACTCCCGGTCCAGCAGCTCCAGGAAGAGGCGCAGCTCTGTCATAAGCTCTTCCATGGCTGGAACAGGAAAGGGAGAAACATAAGGACAGGTTCACTAAACCCAGAGCAAAAGAGACATCAGACACTTCAAATGTTAAAACCATGTTGTACTGTTCAACCCCTGAGAAACATGATATAACATAATCAGCTTTATAAATTAATAAAGCTAGAACTGAGACCAAAGCAATTCACACAACTTTGCGCAAAATACAGTACCAGTTTTTACAGATCAACAGACAGATTTCAAAGAGATTCATTTGTCACATACATGGTAACCAGGTATGCCATACAGTGAAATGCTAACTGAATCGACAGGACACTGTGCATTTACAAACAACCTTGGATTACAGAGAAAAAAAGATTTTATCAGACATGAATCACTGTCCATAAATACTGGAGAAATTCTATGGAGAGGGGAAATGGATAAGACAGATACACAGAGATACAATATAAATAATGAATGCTAGTTTTTCCCCAACCAGTACAAGATTAACCTGCCATTTCAAACCAAAGCTGCCTAATGCACTTTTAACTGTTTTCCACACTCATTGTTTCACTTGAAAGCTAAGCTACACCATTTTAACTAATTCCAGAAGAACAAGAAACATGCACCAGTTTTGTTAAAGACCATGGTTTTTTGAAACAGCATATACCAGTTACAGAGCAGCAGTGTCTGCTTAAAATGGCATCTAATTTTGAACACAGAACAAAATAAAAACATCCAGGATCATGAAACAAACTGCTCTTCTTTGTTTTGCACAACAATATAAACAGCCACCACCTTTCTGAGCTTATTGAAGTCCTTTGTTTTTGCTCACAGCTTTAACAAAGCACAATGACCCCCTCCAGAGAAACTGTTGGCATGGAGTACACATCTACCTCAGTTGTGATGAAATGATCGCTTCTAAGACCCGAGTTGCTATGTTTGATATGGCTGTCAGATGTAGGATATCCCAAAATGGAAGCATAAGCTGGAAATCTCCACAGTAAGAGGATTTGATTTGGAGAATGGCAAGAAAAGAATCAAACTCTTATAAGATCTTGAACATGGATCATAACTGGGGTGAAATTTTTGTACACAAAGGTGGGAAGGAAGAAGCTAGCATTGAGGAGATCTGTGTAAGAGAAGCATAATACCTGACACTTCACAGAAGCTTCAAACATCCACACCAGGAAAACAGTAGCTGGCAAAACAACTGTGTTGGACTTCAGAAGCAACAATGCAAAAGGATTTTAGACCTTGTGTCCAGGAAAATAGTTCACAGAATGCAAGATGTATGATGCACACTCTTCTCTACTTCAAACTGAGTAAAGGGGCATTACGTATGTGGTCTTGGGAACCTCATACAGACCCTCAGCATATTTAAAATTAAAAAAAAAAAAAAGGGTGAAAGATGACAATGTCACAAAACATGCTTCATTGTAGCCTGAGAGAGATTTTATTGTCATTCACACTGAACCATCACATCCAAAATGTTACTGGAAGCTCCTGAACCAATTAAAACACTAGAAAAACCTGAAATACAGCAGCTGTCATCTTAATTTCCATTTTCACTCACCAGGCTGACACACAGGCCAACAGTGTCCAGCTGTGAGACTCAGCCTTGCATGCGTGCTGTATTAGAGGTGTCGCCTTAGAGATCATAATGTTCGGATAATGCACACAGTTTATAGACAGGGATAGCAATATGGTACCTGCAACCTGGGTCTCAACCCAAGCACCATCTCCAGCACGCACAGCATGACCAACAAAATAGATCAGTCCTTGAAGGATGCAATTTTTCTTCACTCTAATTTTGTCCATTTCACACTCTGTTGTGCACACTATTCACTGAACACAGCTGGAAACAGACTGAATAACACAATGCAGGAACAACCCTCCCCATGCATGCCAGTAACATGTTAATGAGATCCGTTTACCTTGTTCAGGCATTTCTTACAGCAAACCTTAGCATGCGATATGGCACGCAAAACTGCCAGAAGGGGTTAGAAATGTGAGATAGATGTGGCCTGGAAAAAGGAAAAACACTATCCAAATCAGCAAATCATGCATCGTGTGCAGGAGTAATAGAGACCACCCTGAGAGTAACCCCAGGGTGGGAATCTGAAACCTTCCAAACAAATCTCCTACTCAGTAGGTCACCAACACCATCACTGAGCCAGCACCGATGGAATCACATGATCTTGGACAACTGAGCTTGTGCTCATCACCCAGAGCAACTAAAGACATGCATTACAATGTCAGAGAGTCTAGGAATCTACAAGTGTTGTTATCTCATTGAGCATTTCTTCAGTCAGGCTCACAAACTGAACCAACTGTAATGGTATGTTAAATCACACATGTTCAGTCCACCCAAACTGAGAGACAAGTTAACACTTGCACTTATTTATTCAGCCAGTTTCAAAAACAAACGTAGAACTGTTTCCTAAAGTCAAGGCAAGCTTACAGCTGTAATGTAATGTAAATATAACGCAGACACCATGCCTTTGTGCCTGGAATGACATTAGAATTACTCATAAGAGATGCTACAGAAAACTGAGCGACTTGCTTTTTCCAAAGGTTAAAAGGAACACAAAGCATAAAATGCTCCGCTCATGAAACCGACGCACAACACAGCACGACGGAAACTTTTACAATAATCTGTTCCTAGAAAGTGCATTTGTTAACAGCAATCTTTTCATAAGTCTGCTTGTTTCTTTAAATGGCACAGAAATCTGAGAACTGTGCACAATAAAATGTTCAGTTTGTGGGTATGTAGCTGGCACCTGGTGGGTGCCACGCCTGCCCTGGCCTTAACTTCCTTACACAAGAGAAAAGCTCCACTGGGACAACTCCTCAAATCCAAACAGGCAGTTGCTCCATCCCTTACCACTTCTCTGCTTCATCTACTGGAGATTCTGCACTACAATAATGCCCCCCAACCCCGCTCAGCAGCCGCAACTGGTTCATACCACCTGGTGTGCTATCCTGGACTTTACGATCAACTTCTCCCTGGTGAGTCTCTGAGACTCGATCTTCAGATTACGCCTCTGCCAAACTGCTTGGCCCATGCCCAAGATGAAAACCTGCCCTTCAGGGAACAAATACACATACTCACAAAAATTTGAACCATTACTCCTCCACCTTTCAAGTCCCCAGTAAGAGCTAAAACTGCATAGCAAAGGTGCAGAAGAACAACATTTAAGAAAGTTCTTTGAATGAAATACAAAAACCAAACCATACCATTTTTTACAGCTCACATCTGAGATTTAAAGCTGAAAAGCTACATGTTGTATCTTCTCTGAACAAATACAACATAACTATGGCACAAGTTTCAGCGAGTCCTCCTCAGCCAGGCAAAGTACAACACTTGCTTGTCCGCTGAGCAATGAGACTCACTCCGTATTGCTTGAGGATAATTACTCATGGGTCAACCTGCGGTCACTGAACCATGGGTCCTGTAGGAGAAGAAAGTGGTTTGGGTTTCAGAACCCATCCTTTGGGGTGGACCAAGGATTAGCAGGGTTACAGGATAGAGCAGCTGCCTGTTTGACTTTGAGACCTGATGGCACCCCCTCAATTACATGTCCCACACAAACAACCCCAGTATGGATTCACCTCAATACAAAAAGCCAGGAGTTTTACTTTCCTCTCCAGCATTACTATTTTTGTCCATCCTCTACATCTGTAACCCTCAGCGCTATAAACAGATGTGAAACAACCACATACACAGTGGCCTCGCACGGTCAGCTTTAGGTCATATTTCCTTCCAGACACAAGCCAATGCAGTGACCACATCATTTCTTATGCTGGAAGCATGCTTATTGCTCATGGCTCTCAGACTTGGAAGATCAAATGCGCTTCGTCCACTGGCAATTACTAGGCATAGCAGTAGGTACCATCACACCTTCCACCTTTCCCCTCCATGGGAGAAGGTAATGAGCACAATCATAGTGAAGGACCTTTATAGTTACTGTAAGTCACCCACAAGACCCAACTGCAGTCAGCTACCAGTCTCAGTGACTAAACCTCCTGAGATGAACACTGTCAGGTATCCTAATCCAGATGACCTCCATAACTCATATATGGAGCTGGGTGGACCATGTGATGCCACACAAGAACACATAAAGCAACCAGTGTGCTCTTTGTCACATGACCTGTAGCAATACAGTAATTGCTACAGTCCAACAGAAGACTTCAATGATGAAGAATCAAACAAAAAACCCTTTAATTCACCACTGCAGAGACATGTTCTGGAAGGAAAACACAGGGAGTGGAGCATAACCAACCGCCACATCAAACACACACAGTGGTAGTTAGTGCTATGCTAACTGAGCGTTTGTGAACAAACACTACAGTAAACAGCCATAACAAGGTTAACACTTTCATGTGAAAACTAAAGACATGACCACGAATGTGCTGCAGCACGACCACACCACCCACGTGAGTTTGTGCCGTTTTTCCCTCTCCCAAACCATCGTAGAACTTTGGTCAAAGTCATCCACTTGGTCACCATTCCATTGAAAATAAATACTTTATCCCTGGGCTCCATAGACTTTCACTGTGGAAATTCAGGTTAAGCACTTGGCACAGAGGTAACAACTGTTCTTGTTCCCATGGTTATGAGTTCTTATCACCCCACTGGCTGCCCCAAATTCTCTGGTTTTTGATGTAAAAAAGGGACAAGATTTTAACTGCCAGTAAGAAAAATCAACCTAGGCCAAAACACACCATTAATAGAAGGAGGGCTGCAAAAAGCTACAGATTAAACATAATTGCTGTGCCAAGTTTAATTTTACAGCAAAAAGTTTCTGTGGAAAATAAGAAATGAGCTATGAATATGGCAACTGGCCAACGGTCATTTGTCCATAGTGAAAATGAGCAGATTACAAACCTTGCTGACCATACCAAAGTCACAGGGCACCGTTAACAGCCGCCGCTCAGACGCATCAGCACTCACCAAACCATGGCAGGGCAACAGGTTCAAGGTTTTAGACAGCGCTTAGTGACAGTTAGGCTAGACTGTGTGTGGATTAGACACACACACACACACACACACACACACACCACATTCAGGCTACCCGGGTGACCAAACCACTCACTCTCATAACTAAACGTATTATCCAACAACAGTACTAAAAAATTACTGCAACAGCAATCAATATTTATTGTTTTAAAAAAATTAACTGCCACTTTTAAAAATGCACGGTATTGACTGACTCACCGAAGCCGCAGGACAGAAAGTGGAAGTTTTAAAAACAGCTGCCTTGTGTTGACCGTGTATTTTCCCCTCACCGTGTATTTCCCTCAAGAGGGAATCGTGCGGTTTTACTGCTGGACACGTAGGAGGACATTTTTAGTTTGTATTACATTTCACGCATCACCCCGCATTTCGAATAATTACAATAATAAAAATGACTAAATCCTAAGTGTTCGCTGAAGCGCCTGTCTTTCTCTGTTGCCCAACGCGGCTCCAGTCAAAATGAACACAACTTTCACTTATTTTACCGTTCTGTTTGCACCGTGCGTCGTTCGAAAGGTCGTCGAAAGTTTTATAAAACATACAAATACACATGAGCGCTCACTCACCGCCGGCAGCCAAGAGGCCCGGATCAGTCCGCATGTTGCGCGCGCCGGCCACCGCCTCTCACGCAACTGTGCCGCGCGTGCTCCGGTTTTCCCTGCCTGTCCACTGAGCCTCAGGACCCGCGCGACCCGAAAAAGTGACAAGCGACGACGCGTGCTGCGAGACTGCAGATGGGACTCGGCTCTCCCGAGGCCGCTGGCGGACGTGGCCCCGCCTAGGAGGAGGGATTATGCTACTGACGGGCGGGATTGAGCAGATGGGCTCGGACAGGGGAGGGTGGAGGCGTTGCGGGTATTTTACGCCTAATAAAAACATCTCCAGTATACATTGACATCTTGTAACGTACAATACATGTACGATAAATTAACACAGGGTAGTGTCTACCAACAGCCACGCGAAAACATATACTGACACCAGCTCATCTGTAGTTGAACAATTTTATGAAAACACATTAAGACATCGCACGTGTACTCACAGTAGGCATGTGTGACATTGTAGTTTAACGATTGTGTAAGGTGAAATTCTTTTTGAGCATTTCATGGTGTTACTGTAATACATTTAATAGTCCCTCCCACTGAAATAATGTACTGTTCAGAAGGACTGGAGCTGAAGAGACCACACACACACACATCGCTGTTTGTCTGTAAGGCTCAAGACGAAGGGCTGTAACATCAAATGTTTCCTAATCCACAAAAAAAGTTTAAAGATTTTGTTGACTCAATAAGATCTTACTTACAGCTGTTCCACTAAACAGAAATCCCACAAAAGACCAGGCGGTTTCAGAGGTTATACAAGATTTTTGGTGACATTCCTCTTGATACCAACACGGTACCAGCTGCCTCGAAGGGAGTGCTTTTGCACGGTGCATCTAGACAGGTTTCCGCCAGCAAAGCAGAGAGTTGATGGTGCGAAGGTCACTATAAACACTGCAGCACGGCGGCACCACTGGAGTGGGACCAAAGCCGAGACCCATTATTGAATTGCACATGTGGGAGAGGCTGTGGAGGCAGGTTCAGCATCCAGCCGTGGGTCTTCTCTGATCTCCCTGGGTGGAGTTGTACCACACCCATACTCTATACCACATTGGCAGACTTATCCTTGACAAATCCATCAATTCAAAATAGACGGTGCAAAGTAATGTCATCCAATTTCCCTCGTGCCAGAGCTGCGCTGGCAGGGAGTTCTTACCACGAACATGGTTCTTCTCCAAACATGCAGGCCACAGATATATGTGCAAACTTGAACACTTGCGTTGGGGATACATTTCTCTTTTTTTTTTGCCAACAAGATTTGGTAATACATCTGAAGAAACAGGTTTGGAGCAAATTTCTACATGACAGATGGCAATGAACAAAAGCAAAGACAGCTTCATTGGAATAGTCTCAAATTCTTAATACAGTTATGCTGCGCCACATAACGACAAGTCTTTCAACAATAGACCCCATTTACGACAGTGGTCCTATAAGATTATATACAGTGCCTAATACTTGATAATGATAATTAATAACTATGTTACCGGTTTATGTATTTACCATACTGTACTTTTTAATCATTATTTTAGAGTGTATTCTTTCTACTTATAAAAAAAAAAAAAGTTCACTGTCAAACAGTAAGCCATGTTACGCCGGCAGCAGCCTCAAACATCTCATGTTTACCGCGTCTGCTGCAACATGCTGCACAGGTTTGTAGCCTAGGAGCAATAGGCCATATACAACAATACAAGTCAAAACGAATGTGATGCAACCCATGTACACTATGATGTTTGCGCGGTGACACATACCTGTAGTAACGCTGAAAGACAGTGGCTTTAGCACAGTATTGGCCCAAATAGAAGACTTTTTTTCTGGGAATTACAAAAAAAAAAAAAGTTGGATTATATTTGAGGATTAGACCTATAAAGGTCATATACCGTATAACACCAGTAACACTTATCCACAGAAATGATCAACTGTGAAACGCAACAAAACCTCGAGATGATCTGGGGAAAATAGTTCAAAGTTAGACCAAACTAACCAAGGACTGAGGAGAAGTTATGATGCCAGTTTTAAGGTAATGGTGATCAATGATGCAAAGTTATCCAAAAAAAAAAAATTTGTCAAACAGACAACAAATAACTTTACAGAATGTCATGTTTGAAGAGCTCCAAAAGACAGTCTTAAAAACATGGTTAATATGAATAAATGTTTTTTTCCTGAAGATAGCATATAAAGTTTCAAAAATCTTTTTCCAAAAATGAGTGTTGGAAAAAAATGGGGAGGGGGCAGCAATCTTATATTCAGGTCAATATGGTAATTAAAAAATAATAATGATAATGGACGGTGTTGCCAGTCTCATATCATTTCTGTGCAAATCAGCAAAAATGACACATTAGCACTTGGCATGACCCTTCATTTTTATGTAGGGCTCTACTCAGCATGGTCACCTAAAAGTACTTCCCCATTCTGACATCCCCTCCTTGACAAACAAAGGTACTCACAAAAGTTTGCTCCCCATTGTGTGCTACTTAAACAAGGCTGTGCACCTTCTAGGCTTTGAGGGTTCTTTAACTATTTTGCTACAGTATGTGCCAGAAGCTCCATAGCACAGACATCGTATCGTGATGTGGTCCAGCTGAAAAAATTGGCCAAAATGTGAAAAATTTATGCAATGTTAGCCGTTGTGAAAACAGTGCCCACGGATGTGACAGGGGAGCGAGGGTGGGGCACCTAGTGTATGGATCCCAGGGGTGTGGGGGCACAAGCAGGCTTTCCTGTGGTATTTCAGACACGCCTGTACAAACAGGACCAGAAACGCACAGCCCATAGCACTCCCAGTGCAACACCTCACTCAGATGGGGTGAGTCTGGCACAGGATGTAGGATTTGAGGGTGACTGAGCTCTAGGCCTCATTGAAAGGGAAGGCACAAGGGGCCATTTTTAAACAGACACAAGGAATTGAGAACCCACCATTATTGGGCTGCAAAATGGTTTCAAATGGTACAGAAAGACAGGTGTGGACTACCTTTATTCATCTTGGTTCCAGTATGTACTGCTCATAGCTGATTACTTTTCTATGGCTCTTTTTCAAATGATTTTTTACTATAGCTACTATATAGCTAAGGTTTGTTTAAAAATAAAATTTTTTTTTAAAAAACTAGTATTTAAACTGAGGGACATTTGTTTTTACTAAGAGGGCAGCATGGTGACTCAGCAAGTAACACTGCTGCCTCAGTTCCTCGGTTGATGGGCATGAGTTTGAATTTGGTTCAGGCTCATGGAGGAGGTCTGTGTGGGTTTCATCCCGCAGTCCAAAAATATGCGTTTTATATTTATTGGTCTCTACATTGTCCATAGTGTGTGGGACTGTGCGTGTGACCACCCTGCAATCAGTGGATGAGCTCCAGACCACCACTATCCTGCTTAGATGTGACCTTCCAACTTTTCAGAATTAGGTACCATCATCATGCACTAATTGGGTCTGCAAGTTACTCAACTTCATGAGGACAAATAGAATGACTATGGCTTTTCTAAAGGGGAAAATAGACAAAGGGGCAGTAAGCACAGTGTTTTGTACTTGAGGAAGTTGAATTTTAAATAATAAATTGCTAGCAAATGTAATGAACTGGTTAGACCATAGACATGGATTTTACCAATAGGTGGGATTGAGGAATTTGACCATCTGCAAATTCTATTAGCAAAAACAGCACCTTGGTTGTTTGCAGGATAGCTCTTAGCTTCAGGCAGTACAAACACACCATGGCTCTGTAATGTGATTTACAAGTGGACTTTTTTTTTTTTTTTTTTTTTTTTAAGGCTCTATCCTAACCCTCATCCACCTAACCCTAGGACTGGGGGGAAAACAGATGGGACAGCACACAATATGCTTTATGCAGATCACAAAATGCAGTTTGTGGTCCCAAAGCCAAAGAACTCATGCTTTATGCTGGTGCTTTCCAGCCCTGCTACTGTGTCATGGCTCCATGTTCAGTCAAATCAAGAAATATTGGGCACCCCTCAAGAAAGTGAACAAAAACATTAATATAATATTAATGTAATATAATACATACAATGATTCTAATTTTCTTCAAATGTTTGAAGAAATTGCTAACTATTCATTCAATAAAAATAATTCCTGCAAAAGTATTATTTTATCTTCTGAATAATTTACTTTGTCAAAAACATATGTGGCAAAATTACTGCCACCCTTGAAGAATGCTAGAAATAAAACCAAAGGAATTTGCATCTTTGGGGAAAAAAAAAAAAAATGTTTCTTGATATTACTTTTACTGTCTAGAAACTTTGTCTATGACCGTTTCCTGTTTTACTAGGATATAAATACAGGGTAACACACAAGTGAAATCCTTTTGTCATCCATCAACACTGTAAACCCAAAGAGCTCTCAACTCAAATGGGGGAGGTATGTTGAGCTGCATAGACTAAGGAATGGATACAAAAAAATCAATTCTGTTGAAATTACCAGTAAATATTATCAGGCCACCATAGTAAAGTAGTTTGAAAAAGCATGGAACTGTTAAATTTGCCAGGAAGGGGACGCATCTGCATATTGCCCCTACACACAGTGACGAGGATGCTAAGAGGAGCAAAAAGGAGCCCAAAGACCAGTTTCCCCAACTGCAAAGTTCAGTTGAATCTTGGGGTTTCACCCCAAATCAACAGAGACACCATCTCCATGACCAGAAACTTTCTGCATGGGTTCCACAAAAGAAGCCCTTCCTGAGACTAAGACACAAATTCCAGCATTTCCACTTTGCCAAGTGACATTGGAGATGCAACTGGAATCATGTATTGCAGTCAGATAAAACAAAAATTTAGGTTTTTGGCCATGCACACCATCATCATGTTTAGCGAAAAAAGGGGACTGCACACAAAGAATGGCACCTCGTGCCCATGGTAAAATATGGTGGTGGCTCCTTGATGCTTTGGTGTTGTTTTTGCTGCCAGTGGTCCAGGGGCTCTTGTTGAAGGTCGGTGGCATAATGAATTCCATTCAATACCAGAACGTTTTAGCTGAAAATCTGGTTACCTCTGCCAGAAGTCCAAAACTGGGCCGTGGTTGGGTCTTCTAACAAGACAATGACTTGAAGCACGCATTTAAAAAAAAAAAAAAAAGAAAAAAAAAAAGGTTGCAGCACAAAATCAAGGTTTTGCAATGGCCATCTGTCTCCAGACTTGAAACCAATTGAAAATCTGTGGTCTCAAGTGAAGAGGGCAGTTCAAAAGAGAAAACCCAAGAATCTCAATGAATTCAAAGTGTTCTGCATCAAAGAGTGGTCCAAGATCACAAGGGACTGGTTGAGTGCTGTCATGCTTGCCAGGGGAGGCTCCATCAAATACTGAAATTCGAGATGCTATTATTTTTAGAATCCACATTTTTATGAAAATTTGTGTTACTAAAAGAAAACTTGATTTTGTTCCAAAAATGTTTGACAATAAAAGCATGAGGCTTACCCATTTAAGCCAAAAATATCACTAATTGCATGTGTGGTTCTTTTTATATATTAATTTTAGCTCATTCTCATGAAAGGTGCCAGTAATTCTCAGGTTAACTGGCTCCCCTCTGCAAAGAAAGATGTGAGTGCAGTACAGCTGTATGAGCAGACAGAAATGAATAAAGGCAAAAATTGGCATGGTTCTTCCTAACTCGCCTTTCTGTTACCAGTAATTCTGCTGAAGAGCAAACGGTGATGAGGTCCCTGCAGGTTTGACTTGGTGGGTTTTTCTGTCAAAGCCCTACAGCTGAGGGACATTCAGCTAAACAAGTACAATAAGGAGACTTGGACTGCTGATACAATCGGTCCAAGTCATTAAACTTTTGCTATTAAAACCATATTTTTCAGATGGATCACTTAAATGTTCAAAGTCCAACTATCTGGAGAAACAGCATAAAACTGTGCCCTATATCTTGGCTTTCTCTACTGTCTATAGTTAGCACTCCCTCAGATAAAAGACGGTAACACTGACGTGTAGCCTCAACCAGAAATGGGTCCCAGTCCAACAGGTACAATAATTTCTGTGGTTTTGTCTGAGGTCAAGTGCTGTAGGAATTGGCTACAGGATCAGCTTACAGGCAGAGAGGATGTGTACATTACAGCATCATGTGCTGCCCCACACAGCAGAAGCAGCATTGACCCACTTCTGGAAAACATACCACCACCACCACTGTGGTCATCATCAGAGAGGGAAATTGCTCCTCGGTGGCTCAGAATGAACTCCAGTTTGTATGCAAATTTAGCTCAAAATTCTAAAAATGACACTATGTGATACCAGTAGATTATGGTCAACCACTTGAAAACAAATAAAAACACATTGCTTAACAGTCTGGCACATGATGGACAGTGAGCAAAAATGGTGTGATGTCTCCAGGCTGCCTTAGGCACTCAGTGGAGTTTAGACAGTCAGCTGAGACAGTTGGTGATTAACATACAGTTGGCACTGATGCACAAATGAATTGTAGTGATAAATAAAAGCTTTTTTTTGGGGGGGGGGGGGTGCATCTAGTTCCATAGCATCTAAGGGCATTTATTAGCTCAGTGATACCAAAAACATGAACATAAAATAAAGACCCCCCAAAAAAATAAGTTCTTTCCAATACTTTGGTGTTATGGCCTTGGTTAAAAGGGCTTTAGTATTTGTGCGTGCCCGCTCTCAATTAGCTAGCAAATTGGAAAAAATCAGCCGATTAAGAAGGCATTTAAGGAATGAAGAGTGGAGGAGGAGAGAGAAGATAGATGAGGCCTGTGTCAGAAATAGTTGTGTGGTTTATTATTCAATGTTAGTTGGTGAATTGTCTGTGTTCAGTGTTCTTGTACTCTTAATGCAAGTGGTGTGGAATCTTTGTAAACAGTTTCTTCTGGTGTAATGCACATTTTTTACAATGCAAATGTATTAATATGCAATGGATTTATTGGGAACAATGATAATACAGTGCCAACTTCATGTTTGCTCTTTTGCAATTATGCATTTCCATCTGCTAGTGAAGCGAGGTGAACACATAAACCGGTACAGAGTTGCCATCCACAGACAAATACACAAAACAGGGTCTATTTATTAAATTTATACAAATTTGACAGTTTTGTATCCCAAGTATGAGTACGCATCCTGGACCTAAGCAGCTAAACAGTGTATACAAAACAAAAGTAGTCAGTCTTAAGGAAAAGTCTTGAAAGAAAAAGAGAGCATGCAATATCACGAAAGCAACAGGTTTGAAGGAATCCACGTTACACATAATCAGACAGCGTCATGAAAATAAAGACGACTTGTTTAGCTGGGACAATTTTTCTGCACTTGTTTTGAATTTAAAGTATATTGTACTATGAGAACTTTTTAAATGTTGTGTACTGGCTAAAAAAAAAAAAAAAAAAAAAAAAAACTGAGTATGTCTAATGTCACTAACTCATAACTTTTCCCATAAGCTGTTTTGTTTGTTTCTGCTTGTTAGGGTATGTAGTTAACACCAAAAATTAAAGGAGTTTTGTTAACTTTGTTTACCCTTGGAGAAAAGGGTTGGGAATTAGGTTGCACTAATAATAATAGAAAAAAAAAGTTCCATTCTGGTTGGATCACTCATTTCCTAAATCTGTTATGTCCCAACCCTAGATTGGGCTTTAACACTTGGCTTCCTTAGCTGGTGCAGTCAAAACGCACATGTATGCAAATGGCCGTAAGTAAACTACACAACAGAAAACCTCTGGCCATCACGCACCTAGAATGTAAATCAACATGCAGAACACATACCCAGAATACGAACACACACAATAAATTAGAAAGTAACCATAAAAATAAAAAAAACTTGGATACACAAAGTGAAAGAACCCCCGAGAATAATCAATATCGCCAATGACAGGTAAAACTAAGAAACCAGACCTTCAGAAGCACAAACGCCACCTGGTGTGCAGTTTGACCTATGGAGCTTCTTCCAAAGCCTGATTATACAGAAATAATTCTCCATTTAGGGTTTTCAATTTTGTTCAGCCATTATAGCTGTTTTTTTTTTAATATGCTTTATCACTGATTATCTGAACATTTCAAGTGTGTAGAAACTGGAGTGAAGCTTCTGAATGCTTTATTAGCACAATCTAACCTGGATACAGTCCTACCATCACTGTGTGCTTTTGAAACCTGAAGACAAAAGACTATTTGGCTCAGTTTTGCAGTATGGCACTATATCCAAACCTGATCCCTCCTCTGAAATAAGAGGTATTAAGAGCTTTGCCTCACAGTGAAAGTGGTTGGTTTTCTCCACCCCAAAAGTGACTGCAGGAAAACAAATATGGTGTTGGATGTGAAGGAAATGTCCCAACAGGCAGTGTTCTTAGCTCTTAACTACACACCACAAGTTTCCCCATCTTGGAAGAGCAGCACATGTAGATGGATCACCATAAAGATTTAAATGAATGCAGCTGTTATTTTACACGTTCTCCCAGGCTACCCCGCCTCCTTTCCTGGTGGGCCAAAATGAGCAGGCGGACTTCGTACCCATGCCCCTCCCTTAGCAGACCCCTACTGCTGAAGCTAGTCACTTCTCACAGATGGTACTGAGGGGATGAGACATCCCATCGCCCACCATCTGGCTGCGGTCCTTCCACAGACAGTGGCCACCATACTGGGCGGGGGATGGAGAAGTTCCTGGCTTTCCTCTCATGTTATCCATGCATATGTCATATGTTCTTGTCAAAGATGGCAGGGACAAGGGTTAATGGGGCGTTACAGCACAGATCCATATCCATAAAAGACGCATAAGCCGCAAGCCAGGCCTGCTGTTCCACCCACAGCTGCCTGCGGCCAGCAGTAACAGCCATTACATTTTCCTGCTGTTCAACCCACATGGGTAGTTTAAAAGTGGGAGGGGCAAGGCAAAATTTGCATCCCTAATGATGACGAATACAAAGTGTTCTTACAAACGCGCTTGAGACCAAAAGTCAAATTTATTCAAAAGTCTAAAAACTGTTATACAAGTTATTTGATAAAAGCAGAGTAATAAATAATCCCACTACTTATTAATGGGCTAGGCTCTGTAAAATCCTCAAAACAATGTTATATTAAAAATATATCATTTTTAATACAAGGGATAGGCTAACTCTGCTGTTTTGTGCAAACGTTGTTGGGGTCATCATCAAGGCAGCCCTGATTTATAAAGCTGCTAACCTGAGTCTTGAAAGGAAAAGATCAGTTCCAACTGCCAATTTTCTGGATGTCAAATAAGAAGGCATGGATGACAAAAGTACTTTTCCTCCAGGGGTTTTGTGCTGAAGGTCAGAAAATACCTCCATAAAGAAGGAATGGAACTTAAAGTACTAAAAATTCTGGAATATAATTCTGGATGTTCCATAACAGAATTATTTCAACCATGTATGTTAATGGTGAGTACCCATACAAATTTTTTTTTTTTTTATCATCATCATCATCATCTTTATTATTATTAAGTTAGGCTAAGATATTAGGTATGTCTTGATTCAATGTAGGCTAGCATAGGTACAGTATTGTAAATTGTTAATTACAAGCATTCTGACAAATTGTGTTGTTAATGTTTGTTGTGAAATTCTCTTTTTTACTTAACACTAACCTTAATATATGACCAAATACCCATCCCCAAGAGCGTTAAAAACATCCAAAAATTACTCAAATCTCAAATTTTGCTCACCTGATGCTATGGGGATACGGAGGAGGTAATGGGAAGATGTTCACTGCTGAAGAACTGACGTTACCATCCAACACTGTACGAGATGTGAGGAGATGGTTGCTGGCTGTGTGTGCTGTCATTGTGTCACAGCACAGTCTTGTACGGTGCTCAATTTACACATTAAATGCCAGTCCGTCATGCTGTATATCCAGTAAGTTGACAACAGTTTTTAAATCTTGTGATAAGAGGGCCCCTATCCATCCCCCACCAACAGCCACAAATTGACTACTTGGTCACCGTTTCTGAAAAACTGAAAGGATTCATCCTTTAACAGCAACTACGGTAAATGGCGAAGAAATTTGAACATGGGGATGAGCAATGACTGCTGACCGCTGTGTGACTAGGAACCACGAGGAACAGTAGCAAACTGTACACAGAGCAGTGGCTCTGTGGTCATCCCAGATGGTGGGATGCTGTGTTCTGTTCTCTACGTAAAACAGAATAAGAAGTGATACACAAATATCAGAGTGGAAATGAGATCAGGAAATTGCTCCTAGGTGTCAGAGGTACAGTGAATAAAATGTGGTGCTTACCACATATGGGGGGGAAGAAGAAGAAAAAAAAAAAAGCATACAGCATTTGGGCTTTACGTAAATAAATGTAACATTTGACCAACATCCTGAATAGTTATTTCCAGGTGATCATTTTAAATTTAGCATAATTTTAAGTACAAGTTCCTCCACTTTAATTCTGTATGGCAAGTTCTCTGCTGCTAAGATCTTATTATTTTAAGCATCAGCTTTAATAATACCCACAGCTAAATATTACATTTATACATTGACCTTTGGCGCAACACCCGACTGCATCTTCAAAAGGCCAACTAAGAGAAAGTGGCATCATGCCACATCCCTTCGCATTTCTGATCATGTTCTTTAAATAACTTCCGTTCAGCATGCCCTCTTGCTTTGAGCAGTGTGTCACGCAAAACCGCAGGCAAATAGAACTGCCCTGCCTTATACATCGGCAGCCCATCTCACACCCTGCTCTCCCACAGTAATAAAAGCCATCAAACTTCATTGTAGAAGGATGGAAATAATTAAAATGCATGAGAAAGTCATTTTGTGAAAAGTGAAAAATGAGACAAAGTAGCATACTGTCACCCCTCCTGAAGCCTGTTTACCCCTGAGGAGAAGAGAGCTTCTTTGCAGCTCATGTGGCCTTGAACCAGTGGGGAAGGAGACCAACACTGCATAGTTAATTTGCTGTTCTCCATCGCTACTTAAAATAATTTACACATTTCTTCAGCTGGGTAATTTTTAATGTATTGATTTAAAGTAAATACCTTGATCAAGGATACTGTAGTAGGAGGCAGTATTCAAACCTGTATCCTTTGAGTCCAAAAGTAGTCAGTACTAACCACTACACCATCCTGCTACACAGAACACAGCATGTCTGGACCCAAAACAACCATTCTAGATTTACTCGTTTAGCTGACACCTTTGTCCAAGGTGACTTGCCATGCTAGATACAATATAGGCATGTGAAACAAGTCTTTGGACTGTAGGAAGAAACTCACAAACACAGAGAGGACATCCAGACTGCACAAAGACAGAACAAACTTTGAAGCTATGCCCAAATGCACAGTGAAAGAAACTTGAAGCACATGCACTACCTGCTGAGGCATTGAAATTCTACGTAAAGCAAAATCTAAACTTTAAATGCTCTTTATGTACTTCATTTCTGTACTACACATTGCTTAATCACCACTATTTCAGTCAGGTGGAAGACTGACAATTCAAGTAGAGGACTTGGAGATGCAGGGCTGATGACATCAAAAAGGCCCAAAAACCCTCTCAGCTGCATAGGTGAACCTTGGGCCTTTCCAGTCTGAGAATCACAACCTCACAGAACTCCTGAGAACACCAGATGGCCATAAATGATGGAAAGTCATTGTCCAGGTGACTCTTTGCAAAAGGAGACTACTTGCAGTCACAGTAGAGTCCTCACCCAGAAGTCCAGAACAGTACTGTGTACCATGTATTACTGAAGTGTGGGTCAGCACATATTTTCCTATTGGTATGTTTTTTCCATTCCACATGTTCCAGCTGTGGACATTCTCTGAAAATTATGCACTGCACAGAGCATGTTTGGTTAGACAACTATTGTGCACAACTCTGCCTTCTAGGATACACAGAAGTCTCTTAAAGATGGCAGATCACTTGAATTTTTCAACATTAAAGCAAAAGAACTGGTGGGGGGGGAGACTATGCATACAAAACAGTAATTTCTTAAAACTCGACTGAGAAATATGAAAACCAGCTGGTGCATCTTCAGAAAATTTGCTTGCTTTTTCCTTTAAGGAAAGAGAATAATTAAGCCTGTTCTCCATTCCTTGGACAAACATGCTGACCATACAGTTGCCCACGTTGTCCTCCACCTCAACTTTTTGCACTGAAACCCATGATAAACCTACAGGAAACAAATATCAGAACCAAAAGTTAGAACCTACAGATTTTTACAAGATTGAATCGCTTGTAGGTAGGACCACCAAGCAGCTAGAAATGGAGGAGTATAGTGCCCTTGCTGGGGTGTAAACAGTGATCAGGTCTTGTAGGTATCAGGGTACAGATCCTTTGACCATGATGTAGACCATAACCAGTGCTGAACTTGAGCAGGTACAGGAAGCCAGTAGACACAAAGGGAAGAATCATGGGAGTCCTTTGCCAGGTCAAAAAATAGACATGCTGAATCCGACTGGTCTCAACATCCTGTTAAGAGCAACCATAAATCTGAGTCCCTGCTAGTTTCACTGTATTTGACACACTTCCAGCTCCCTTTTCATCTTCTTTCATCTTCCAAGTTATATACTGAGGCTGTCCAATCGGCAGATTTTTTTTTAAACCGTCTATAGCAGTGCAGTGGAAGCAACAGTTGAAATAAATTTGAAGTCCCACAGCCTGATTGATTATGTCTGGTACCCCAGCTGTCTAATACCTCTGCAGGGTACAGGAAAGAAAACAATGATGCAGAAAGGAGTGTTTCTACCCAAAGTCACTGATGTGTGCCCCCCTTGTAACTGTCTTATTATACAAAAAACATTTTTCATGCAGAAAAGCTATGATCCCCAGCCTACTACAGCATCTGAAATATAATTTTCTGCTTTTCTGTGCAATACCGGGTAATTACATAGTCTGGAGACAGTGAGGAGGAAGGCAGCCAGCTGGGATGTGGCCACCGCTCTTCCACCAGCATTGTTGTCTGCTTGCACCATGCTTCGATATCATCCATGTCGGTCATTTACTGCCCTCCACTGCTTACTGAAGGCACAAAGTTCTGCCTAAAGCGAACAAAGGAGCTTCTGCCATGTAGGTGGTTCTGAGAAGATTCAAAAGAAAGGAGCTCAATTCGGTCTCAAATGTGGCCAAAAATAACAGCAGCCTTGTGCAGGGTATGGCGTGTGATGGAAGCACAATAACTATGCCCAGTTTAAGCCAACATCAGCACAGCACAAGGCTGGAAGCAAGCACTTCTGGCACCACATCCAAGGGCTCACAGGTCCCAGGCCATGAACCATGGCTTAGGATCCAGCAATTTCCCCCTCACCAGCTGCTTTGAAAATAAACTTTTTTAAAACATGGATGGTAGGAATAGTTAATAGAAACTAAAAGTCTAAAGTTCTTCATTAATAAACAAACTACCAAAAATGGCATAAAAGGAGAAAATCATGAAAAGATGTGTGCATGCTGTAAGCAGTATGCATTTCTAGAGAGTGATCAGAAAGGAAACACTCAAGTAAACTGTGATTTATGACAGGGAACCAGTGATGTCCTTGATAATAGCAGAAAATGACAGAACCAAACAGCCCAAGAGTAACAAAAGAGTCATGTAAGTCAGCCTAGACCTAAACCTTTTGTATAATTTAGCCAGGGAAAAAAAAAAAACTGTCTATAAATGCACAAAAAGTGAGGCATGAATGAAGCTCCCTGACTCACCTGCTGGAATGGCTTTACTTACTGATGTATGTTATTTTAGAAAGGGAATTGCAGAAGTTATGTTTAAAAGCAAACCTTGTGTAGATTTAGTGAATATGGAGATGGTGACAGTATTAAGAGTGAGATCATTATTGTGGCTGTCAGGTCTTCTGAGGCTTTCTTTACACAACATAAAAAGGCTACAGAGGAAACAGGAAGTGGCTCAGAACTGATCAGAGCTGTAGCTGAAGTCTGATGTGCCAGGTGTACACACTCCGTTTACTCTGTGTGGAAAGTCTGTGCGTGCAGGCAATTGACTTCACGCATGATTCTTTCCAGGTGTGTGTGTTGGGATGTTGTGAGGGTTTGTCTAGGTAAAGTCCACGTTCTGCCTGGGCTGAAGGAAAATCCCCAGTTTCCATCCATCTTGTTAACACAGATGTAGCCAGAATCATTGTTTACTCAAGAGTTCGAGGCTCTGGCAATTGGATCCAGCCAACACAGGAGCCAGAGCTCTCAGTGCTCTGCTGCCCATCTGTGTGTCAGACAGGAGTGCCATTAAAGAATGATGGACAGAATAGACTGGGGGAGGGCATAGGTGCTTCATCGTACATCAGTACATGGAATTTCAAGGCTAAAAGAAGGCCCACTTGCAAAATCACACAAATACTGTAGGTACAAACCAGAGGCCTGCTGCTACTAGTTAAATATAGCAAGGTTACCATTGTGTTAAAATGATCCAGGTACACAATACCTTCAGAAGAGTACTGAACAGCATGACCAGACCCCCCATTTTATCATTTCAGGATGACCTAATGTTCTCAATCATCAAATGTGCTAGTCAAACACTGAGCACTGGAACCATCTTGTACTTGCACCCCCCCCCCCCCGCATTACCCTTCTCTGTTCTCACCACCCTTCATCTCCATCCATGTTGTCATTCTCTTTCTCACCACACCTCACCATGTCTCTGCCTTCCCTTTGCTTCCTAAACACTACATCTGGTTTGAATAAGTGATCAAATAGGGTTATGTTCCTGGGATGGGGGAGGGTCTTTTAAACTTTTGCTGGACCACATGCCGGTGAATAGCGAAGCTGTTTTGGCTCCGTCCACAGCACCAAGGCCCTGGGACTCGGAGCTGCAAGGTATCAGCGGCCCAGAGCAGGAAGCATGATTGCATGCTGCACTCTTGGGAAATAAGTCACAATGCAGCCAATATTAACCTCCGTATTCACCATGATTATAAAGCTCGTTGTGAGTCCTCCCTTCCTGCATTGAGCCATGTTGCAAGACAGCCTGACCCAACAAAGAACCCCAAAGGCATTCCTGCGGACACCCATCCTACATTCCCCCTCCATGAAAAAATATGAACACAGCGATTAAAGGAACTGCTCTCTCATAGAGGATGTAACCAGGCAAGAACAATAACCATGTAAAATACAAAAGCAGCATTTTCTCTCCCTCATTAAAACAAATGGGGGGGGGGGGGATTAAAAACCAAAGTGTATTACAGCCCCCATATTCAGACTCCCTGAAGGTAATCATCATAGTGCAACAGAAACAGTGGTTCAGCCCTTCCAATTTTGGCATAGGTGGATTACCAATCTTTTTCACAAAATAGATAAGGATAGTCATTCTAAAGAAAAAGCAGCTACCCCCTGCCCCAATTCTTCATCGGCACCAGGTAGGTAGTAGGATTTTTGCTGTGGACTGCAGTTTGTGTATAAACCATTGCACATTTTCCCCCAGCCAGTGGCCACACAAACACTGCATTCCCCTGGTGGATAAAATATGGAATCCCCCCTCTCTCAAGCAGCATTTTCAGAAAACCTTTTAACTTGTCAAGTCTTACTAGACAAATATTTTACACCCAATTTATAAGTAGAGGTCCAAAGGACCCTTCAGATTGTGTGCTGAAGATGGAGCTTTGTTTGCCTTAAATTGCAACAACATCTTTAACTGTTTTCTTGAAAACAAGGCGCTTGTTCATGTAACTATTATGTCCTATAATTGGTGAGATCATTCAGTTTGCATGTTCTAAAACACAACATTTTTTTAGCCAGCACACAAAGCATTTTAGGTCCTTGTTTTTCCTCTGAGGACCAATACGCTGAATAATGCATCTTAAATCACAGCAAATGCAGTAACACAGCATAAACATGTTCAGAAAAAACAAGACACCTGCATGCACATTTTGAACTTTTGCTTTAGATAAATTCATACCAATATAAAATATTATTACAATAAAAGTATTACAGTACTCTTTATGGTACTGTATGGCATTTGTTTTAGTCACATTTAGATTTTTAAATTTTGGATACCAATATTTCAATTATTACTTTAACAACTGTTAGAGAAAATACTGATACTGAGACTTTCAGGTAAGTAGGGATTACTGTATGCATACACCAATCAGGCCACCAACCTAATATTGTTTAGGGCCCCCCTCGTGCCACTAAAACAGCTCTGACCCGTTGAGGCATGGACTCCGCAAGACCTCTGAAGGTGTCCTGTGCTATCTGGCACAAAGACGTTAGCAGCAGATCCTTTAAGTCCTATAAGCTCCAAGGTGGGCCTCCATGGGTCGTACTTATTTTTCCAGCACATCCCACAGATTTTCAATCAGATTGAAATCTGGAGAATTTGGAGGCAAAGACAACACCTTGAACCCTTTGTCATGTTTCTCAAACTATTCTTGAACAATTTTTGTAGTGGTGCAGGGCCACTGCCATCAGGGAATATCATTGCCATGAAGGGGTGTATGTGGTCTGGAACAATTTTTCAGGTAGATGATACATGTCAAAGTAACATCCACATGAATGCCAGGACCCAATATTTCCCAGCAGAATATTGCCCAGAGCATCACACTGCATCCACTGGCTTGGCTTACTCCCATAGTGCATCCTGCTGCCATCTCTTCCCTACGTAAATGACTGCCATGTACACAGCCATCCACATGATCTAAAAGAAAACGCAATTTGTCAAACCAGGCCACCTTCTTTCATTGTGTCATAGTCCAGGTCTGACGTTCACATACCCATTGTAGGTGCTTTCGGCGGTGGACAGCAGTCAACATGGGCACTCTGACCAGCG